>CATNWA010005227.1:0-13157 GCA_951230385.1 Staurois parvus
GCTTAGCCAACACACACATTGGAACCCATCAATGCTGCCTTCAACTGCAGCGGCGCACTCCCCACCGGAGGACCAGAGTCACTGGGGTCATCAAGTCCCACCACCTGTGTGACAGCGGACAGCCCCACTTGCAGCACAGCGCTAACCCCCACCCCGCAGGTGCCGGCTCAGCTACCCTTTATACCACAAGATCCTCTCCAATGATGCTGATGGACAGGTGAGAGTTTGTCCCATGCCCTCCCCGTGATGCTGCCCCCCCCAAATCTTTTCCCATCCCCCCCTGGGGATGCTGTCCCTCCTTCTATCCCACTGCCCCCTCCTGTGATGCTCCCCCCCCATCTATCCTACTGCCCCTCCCCCCTGTGATGCTGTCCCCCATATATCCCACCTGCCCCCCTCCTGTGATGTTGTCCCCCAACCTACCCCACTGCCCCCCACCTATCCCGTGCCTGCCCTCCTGTGAGGCTGCCCCCCACCTGTCCTGCTGCCCCCACCTCCTGTGATGTTGCCCACCACCTGTGACACTTCCTCTAAGCTCCCACACCTAAATTACTGCCACATCCTTGACACTGCCCCCACCTAACTTGAGCCACTTTGGACCAAGCAATTTTTACATTCTGCTATAGCCTGGTTTTTTCCAGAATTATTTTTGTCCATTAGTTAAACAGCTCCTTTAACCTATAAAAATCTCCTTGAGTCCCAGGGTTTTTCAGATTTTTGGACATGTAATAGAATGCTTAGAATTTGCTGCTTGTTTGTGCAGTCAACCTAGGCAATCTTGATTTTTTCAGGTAGTACTTTCTTGTTTAATGATATATAATGATACAGTTTTTTTTTTTCTAGAATAATGTTCTAGAAAGAATATTTATCGAAGAGGAGTAAAAACCAAAATTAGACTGTCTGAGGTTCAACCACATACATATGGTAAAAGACGAGAGCACAATTGTTTTTTTTTCTTGAAATACATTTTTTTCTTTGATTGGAATCAAACCAAAACCAAGTTCATTTTCCCTCACCAAGAATTTTTTTGTGTTGATTCAATTTTGATTATGTGGTCTAAAATAATGGTGAGCTTTATATTATTATGATTTTTTTCTAAATGTTAATTGGACAAGAGCTATTTTTTCACATCACATTAACAGCATAGTCGATTCTATCCTTTGGAAATCTATATTGCAAGACCACAAAAACCTATTGACCCTTTGTGAAACAGAAAACAGCTTACTGAAGAATTAGATTGTAAATGTTTTGAACATTTGCAATGAATAGTTTATTATTAGGGTTACGTGACATCTAAAAGTAAAAAAATAAAATTAATTAAAAATAAATTTAAAATTGTTGTTTCTGTGTTTTTTTTTTTGTTTTTTATGTGTAGTGGGTGCTAAAGTAGTAGGCCCACTCCTTTATACTGCACTTCCTAGACAATGGGAGAATACCACATAAGCATGTGGGAACATGGCAAGGCCTGAATTAGGGGACAACATTTTGGTTCTAAATGGCTAAAGCCTGTCATTTCAGTTTTTGGCATCACACTCCACTTGGTGCGGCTCAGAATTGATAGGAACCCAATTTGGTGATGTTTAGACACCAGGTATGTTTAGGTATTCAAGGTATGTCAGTGGATTAAAAAACACCACATCCAGGGGCGGACTGACCATTTGGAAATCGGCACTGCCCAAGGGCCCGGGGTCATGTAGGGGGCCCCATGAGATGCCCCTGGTACCTTTTTTCCATAGGCTTTTTTGAGTTTGGGCAAGGACACAGGGGCCCCATGATCCCCTATTGCCTGGGGGCCCCATGAGTTGTGAGTCTGCCCCTGACCACATCCTAATAGCTTGTATGTGCATAAACGAGAGGGGTCATGGCAGTGCACAGTAATTGGGGCTCAGTGATCTGTTTGTAAAATTTCTGAACAATCTATCAAACAAGTGACAGTCACCTCTGAAATATTTATGGTTTGAGCACTTCCTTCTGTTGCCTACATGAAGATATCTATCAAACTATTTTGAAAATGTTAAATGTAAGTTGCTGGTTTCACTTTTATTCCTTCAGGAACGTTCCCTCCATTTGGGGCTCTATGGGTTGGTTATGTCAGTATTTGACGGACAGCATCCCATGACAGTAATACTATCACAGACTTTGTGAGCTGATCCATGCTCCATTTCTCATGCATACAAGTTGATACCATTTTTAATGTTTATATGCTATATATGATTTAAATTTTTAAGGTCTTTATTTACAGCACCTCAATCCTGAGTCTAGCCATAACCCCAAAATCTGACGACTATACGTCCATATTAACCATGAAGTGCCACGTGTGTAATATTAGAAATTTAGAAGTGGTTATGGGTTGGCCACTTGGAGTGTTGGAAAATTATAGAGTGAAAGCATACACAAAATTGTATGCATGTGACAAACATCCAAAAAAATTCAAAACGAAAAATGCAAGTTTTTTCTGAAGAGGGCCCCCATCTAGGGGGGCTAAGTTTTTTTTTATTCCTGATTGAGATTTTTTTTGAATTAAAAACTCATTGTGGCCGGTAAATGATGTGAAAATTTTAGGAACTCACATATTACATAAAAAAAGGGAATTTTTCATTGGACTATGTGAATTCACATTATACAGTGATATTTTATCACAGACCCCTGAACTTTAATACTGGCAAAAAGTTTGAAAAATTTTTTACAAACAAAAAGTTTTTTTTTTTTTGTCCCTTTTTAAACTACTTAATGTCCTTAGGCCGTTTTAAAATGTCATAAATTTCAAGTTTTTAAAAGTCATGGCTGACCTTTTTTTACATTAGTAGAAGGATGCCCCGCCCGGGAGCCTGGGCCTGGTGATCGGGCCAGCAGTGAAAGCTGGAGGGATCGGGGAATCGGGGATCTAGCTTTTTGTCAAGCTGTTTTTCCCCCAGCTACCAAAGCTGGGGAAGCAGAAATCAAGCGGATCTGTGCAGACCGGGGAATTTACTAAAAAAGGTGACTTGGAATCTGGTGCAGCTGTACATGGTAGCTAATCACTTCTACTTCAGCTTGTTCATTAGGCTTTTTACAAAAAACCGGTAGCTGATTCATTTAGCTGCAGACTGCACCAGACTTTTCAAATGTGCTTTAGTAAAAACCCACATCATCAACCCCTTGCAAACTTCACCCCAGTCTGACACAGAAACTTACACAGGGTTAGGGTACAGAGAAATGGAGTATTGGGGAGCATAGGACATGCATGTCAACATAAAAATGGGTCAGGGGTGGGTTTTAAAAAAAACTATCACTTTGCTTTGAAGGGGGAACATTACGAAGTATAAGTAAAGGTTACCCAAACCACGGGGTTCAAAATTGACCCAGATAAGGCTGTTTTTTAGTATCATAAAACTGAGGGCAGCCACAGCTCAGCCTTCGAGCTACAACCGTTTATAGAGTAGTACACCATAGGGCTTTGGGACCCACCCTTTGCAATATCCCAAGTGTCATTTTGGGAACAGTACAGAAATTTTCTTGTGTTTCAAGTAATAGGGAAAGACTTCATGGACTGATAAAAAATTAATTTTGTGAAAACAAAAAATTATTTAAATTTTATGTTGATACCTGAATCTGTACAGCAGAAATTAAAAAAATGTATTGCTCATCCAAAGCAATATGTGCATTAAAAAAAATGACCCCATGACTAAAAACCAGGGGAAAAAGGGTTTAAATGCAACAGAGGGGTGGGTTTTTTTGGTGAAGGGCATTAGGCTGAAAACCGATCCTTACCACAAAATTTTTTGGTGGGGTGGCTGGGAAGCTGCACTTTTTTCTGTTTACTCCATCCCCTTTTATGGTTTAAAATTTCCCAAATGATGAGCCCCTAAAGGCAATTAAACTGTCAAATTTTTATAATTTTAAGATGGGGTATTTAAAAAAATTGCGCTAAAACATTTAATGTTCTGGGGGTTTTATGTAATTTTATAGCCAAAAAATGCAGATTTCAACATATGTGCAAAAAAACCCCAAAAAGTAAAAAATTGCTCTTTGGGAAGTGGTTAAAAAGTTTGTCAACATTTAAAAATGTACATTAAACATGTAGGCATTGCTAAAATATATTATTTGCCACAGTAAATTTTTTTCACCTTGTACTTTTCTATATGTGTGCTAAATTTTAAAAAAAAATGCATGTGACAGAGTAATATGGACAGGGGTTAAACCTGAACTGTGGTCCTTGTTCCATTGAACGCTGGGCCAGGTCCATTCTGCCACATAATAAAAGGGTATAGTTAGTGCAGAGAATAGTGGGGAGAAGGCGGTGTAAAAAAGTCTCCTGCATGTACTGCTCCCTTCGTTAGGTCACTCTTTAAAGCATATCTAATCCCAAAATTAAAATATTAAATAAATATAAACATTTTTACAAGTCCTTAAAATGGTTGTAAAAAGCTCAAGGTTTTTTACCTTCATGCATTCAATGTGTGCAGCATCCCCCTCTCCCACCTCTAAGCCTCAGCTCTCCAGGGACTCCCCTGCTTCTTGGGCTGAGACACCCAAATTTGGCTCCCACTGCTGTCAATCACAGCCAGTGAGCCAATGAGCAGGAGGGAGCGGGGCTAAGCTGTGGCTCTGTGGGTGAAAAACCATGCAAAACAGCAGTTTCAAAAAGCAAAGCATACTCACTCCTGAGCTGCTGAAGGGCAGGAGGAGAGGACAAGGGCTCTTGTGGGGGATTTGAGAAAGGAGGATTGGGGCTGCTCTGTGCAAAACCACCCACAGAGCAGGTAAGTATAAACATGTTTGTTTTTGTTTTTTTAAGAATTGCCTTTATTAAACACTTTATGTGTCTTTGTCACTTTTTTAGCTTAAAGCTGAGTTCCACTCACCCTGTCAAAAAATAAAAGTCAGCAGCTACAGTTTTTTTTTTTCAAAACAGTCACTTACCTGTCCCCTCAGTCCCGTGGTGGTGTCCCCCGCAGGGCGTTTCACTGGCTTCCCTGTATTCCAGGAGGCCGGCATTTTCCCACTTTGGGTACCCGGCTGTGACAGCTTTTTGGCTTTTTCAGCCGGGTCCCCCATTTCGCATGCGCGAGTAGCACTGCATTTTAATGAATGGCCCTTGTAGTTTTCCCGGGGACCTGCCCAATTTGCCCCAAAAAATTTACAGGGGGGGAAACCTTCCGCTTCCAAATCGCCTAGGTGATGCCCCCGGGAAGTGGGATCGGGTGCCCTTCAAAATTCAGTTACCCCTCCCCCCCCCCCCCCTTTTTGGGGGGAAAGCCCCCGTTTTAAAAAAAAAGAAAGTCAAAGAACTCTATCTTTTTTTGTTAAACTACTACCCCGGGGGTTTCCCACCCCTTTAGAAATAAGAGAGTGTGTTATTTTCAGGTTTCACCAGGTAAAAATTTAAAAGGGAAAAAAAATGCAACCTTACACCCAAAAGGGAGGGAAAAAACTGCAGTGTATCAAAAATTTTTTTTTTTGTTTAAAGATACATTTTAACGGCACCTTCCCGGGAAAAGTGTGGGCCCCTTCAATCCCCCGTGTTAACATGCGTACAGTATTCTAAGTGTAAAAAGGTTCTTTTAAAGATAAATTCTCCTGACAAGCGGGTTTAAGTTATAGGGTTTAAAAAAGAAGCCCACAATTTTTTCCCCAAAAAATTCCCCTTTTAGGCCCCTGTGTTTTAAAAAAATAGATGCCCTAACCCGGGGTGACCTGCCCGGTGTTTCTCTGAAAATCTTCTAAGTTGCTAAACCCATCTAACAACACTTTTTTGAAGGGGTATTAAACCCAAAAACCAAAAAAATTTAAAAATTGCAGTTTAAAACCATTTCATTATATGGGGTGGCTGTTTTGGGGGTTTTCCCTTTTTTTTACTGTTTACCCTTCTTGCTTCACTTGGTGATTTTTCCCAGTAACACCCCCCTCCAGTAAGGTGAGAACCCCCATTTTGGAGGAATGAACACAAGACACAGCAGACAGCAGCATTGTCAATTGGGGAAAGGAAAGGGACGGGAGTGTTAAATGTACTAAAAAGGGTTTTAGTACAAATAAAAAATTAAAAACCAAACCCAACTAACACTTTGTAATCAGTTACCCGCAATTTTTTTTTTTCAGTTTTTTTTTTTCCTTTGGGGGTAAAGGTTTTTTTCACGAATAAATAAAAATGATAAATTTTATTCCACCCGCCAGTGGTTTTAAAAAGTTTTGGTTCCTCCATGTAAATATTCTACTGGGGAGCCCCGAACCCTTTTAAAATACACAGCGTTAAAGGGGTAAATCACCCGATGAAAAATCGAAAAAAAAGCCAAAAAAAGGAAAAACCAATACAGCTATCCAAACTAAGAATTTGGGAAGCTGCAATAAAAATTTAAAAGTTTGCTTTTCATTTGGGTACTGGGGTTTAATCCCCATCACATACAGGTATAAAATTAAAAAGAAATTTGGTTTCTTGAAAAAAAGTGTTTTTTCCTTTTATTGTTTTCATTGCTTTTTTAAAGAAAAAAAATAAATAAAGAAAAGCATTTTTTTTAAAAAGTTTTTTCGTACAGCTATAAAAAAAAAATCAGCTGCATACCTATGGGAAACGGAATTTTTAAAATTTTAAATTTAATTTACTGCATTGACCTTCCCGCATGTTTTTTTCCAAATTTTGGGGTCATGCACAAATTCATTCCCCAGTCCCAAACAACTGGGGGCTAGGGATCATAAACATGATTTATTTTTACTTACCTGTTGGGAATCAAAAATTAATGGTCATGCAGATTTTCCCCCTTTAAGGAACCAAAATATCACAATAAAATTCATTAACTTCAGTGCTTTACAAAAAAGCCTAAAATTCAGTACAATTTAAATTTGATCCCTTAATTAGGTTATTTTTTAGTGATAAAAGCGGGGTTTAAACATTTTCTCGTATTGGTTGCATAGGATCCTTTGGTTTCCGCCAACTCCATAAAGGCCCGGTAGGGGATAACAATCTGGGTCTTTCTGAAAACTTAAGTATTAAATTTCATTTTAATGACGGTCAAAAAAAGGAAACAAATTGCAACCCCCCACCAGGGTAAATTTTTTCCCTCATTAATCAGGGGTGTCTCAGATTTTTATTTCTAACATTTTGGAAGAAAAAACAGTATTGAGTTTTGTACGTTTTAAAATTTTGGAGAAATTTGGATTCCTGGGGGTTTTGTGTATTTTTTTTTATGGGGCCAAAAGCGATTAACATACTTATCCATTTAACAATGCGACACTCATAAAGAACATTTATGAACAAATATATTTAAAACCTCATCAAAAGTTATACATCAAACATGTTTTTAACTTTTACGGAAAAACAAAAAGATTTTCTTAATAAGGTGAACAGCAGTCATCATTGATCAAAGTATCATATAAAAACAATATCAAAGCTAATATTATAAGCAAACCAAAGTAACCTAATTAATCAAATAGTAACCATCTTTTATTTTTGTCGGCTTTTACTAAAGAACAAAAGTTAAATTTGTTGGTTTCACGGGGTAACTGAATTTCAGATATCATCATGCTTTTTGACACTGACAGTGTGTTTTTGTCAAAATTTCTCCAGCTATATGTAAAAATGCAATAAAAAAACCCTGAATTTAAAAAAGTAAAGATTTGCTATGTTATAAAGCCCATCAAAAATTTAATTTGCCTCCCCTCTACTTTTTGCTTGGAATTTTTCCCTGAAAGTTTGCAGTGCACCTGCTGTCCCTATACCCCATAGATGGATCAAGACTTTGTGGTTGCTTTACTAAAGGAAAAATAGGTTTTGTTCATTTAAAAGGAAATTAAACTTTGCAAGGGAAATTTTGCCCCAGAGCTTAGTGAATGGGGTACAGTTTCCACTTTTCAAAAAATTTCCCAATAAATTGCAAAAAAAAAAACATTTTTCCCCTGCCACAAATGGATGATGAAAGTCAGCAGAGCTCACCTTATTCACTAAAAACCCGGGGCAAAAAACCCTGCAAATGCAACTTCCCTTGCAAGTCGAACGTTATTTGTCTTTGCCCCTAACTCAGTGTCTGATTGCTGAAGTGAGATGCATTTATGTCTTAAGCTTTTTCTTTACAAGAAGAACATGCAGAGCCTTTATCTCTTTGCTTCTGCTTCATTTATCCTGTGGGTCGTGCAACCTTTTTGATTTCTCTTACATTAGTCATCAGTCACCCGTCTCCAAAGGGCAGCTCTAACACAAGGGGCTGTTCCTCTACCAAAAAGCTTTTCAAGAGCACAATTGCAGAAAAAGGAAGTTGAATTTGGGGAAAAATCAGACTTGAACAAAATTGATTTAAAAAAAAATGCTAAGGGGAAAAGGCTCAATCGTGTATCCCCCATTACTTTTTATCTCTAAGCTGGCAAATAAAAAAAAAACAGAAAATACAAAAATAAAAAAAGAACAAAAAAAAAATCAATGTGGCAAAAAAATTAATTTAAAGGGGAAACTCAGTTGCGTGGGTAGGCTGAAACAAAATACCTCTGCTGCCGCATGCTGAGGAGGGGAAAACTCCAACTGTATACCAAAGAAAAAAGGGATGGGGGGCACATTGAAATAGCCATAGTGCAGCAAGGTCAGAAAACCACTTAACCCCTAGGTTTTTCCCCCCCTTAAGCCAGCCTTTTTTTGCTGTTTGGTGCTGCACAAATTCAACTGTAATTGCACGTCAGCAATGCTTTCCCCCAAAACAAAATTTCCCCCTTTTTTTCACACAAATAAAGTTTTCTTTTGGTGGTATTTTATCCCTGTGTGCTTTTATTTTTTGCGCTTAAACAAAAAAAAACAAAAATTTTTAAAAAAAAAAAAATTTTTTTTCTACTTTCAGCTAAAAAAAATATATCGAAAAACTGAAGTTAGTCAGAATTTAAGCCAAAATGTTTCTGCTACATGTTTTTGGTAAAAAAAAAACCCAAAAAGTGATATTAATTCTTTGTGAAAAGTTATAGTTACAAACTAAGGTATAGATACTGTTAATTTATGCAAATTTTTTTCTTACGCGCTGCATTTGTTTAATTGAAAATTTGCGGGCATGCAATGCTGTACTAAAAAAATTTTTGTCCTTTTTTTCACACCAAATAAGGGTTTCTTTTGGTGGTATTTGATCACCTGTGCGCTTTTTATTTTTTTGCGCTGTTAAAAAAAGAATCCTATAGGGCCCCTTCACTAGTGTTCTTTGGGGTTTGGACATTTTGGCCCCTAAATTTTTCGGACTAGTGCGACTGACGGGAAAAAAAAAGCCCCCTGGCTTAGGGGGCTGCTTGAACCGCTACCAAAAAAAATTTTTTTACAAGGGGGCTAACAGAGATCAGGCCTGATTCTGTGAACCTGAGGTTTTGTGTGTAATGTGTCAAGTGACAGTTATCTACTGACACTTTCACTTGTTGGGGGGGGAAGGTGGGAGGGGGGGGTAGGGGCTAAAAGCAGGTGCTGGCAGGTGCGTGGATGACCCGCTAAACCTGCATTTTTTGGGGAACTATAGTAATGTGAACGCTGGGTATAGTGCTGATCTGATCAAAAAATATTATAAAAACAAACTATACTAGCAATGGAGGTTTAGCGTGCAAGGAGCTGTTCCTGGTAATCAAGGGGTCAAATGTGATTAATGGTTTTACTGAGCAATCTGACGCTACTGGGGGGGGCGCTAAATGACTATCACCATCAGACGTCACCAGTATAAATTGTTCATGTAATCAATGACACTGGTGACAGGGGGTGAAAAAGGGGTTTAAATGGGGGGGTCAAGGGGGTTTAAAAGGGATTCGGTGTACTAGAAAGGGAAACTGGCGCTATCTGGGAGGGGTGCTAACACTATTGGAAGTCGCCAGCGACACTGATTACAGTGATCAGTAAAAATCTGTTCACTGTGATCAATGACCCCTTGTGACAGGGCAGTGAAGGGGTTAACTGGGGGGCGATCAGGGGTTAAATGTGACTTAGGTGTGTTCTAACTGTAATGTGTAGTGTTAAGATAAGGGTCTTTGGGAGTATTTTCAAGAGTAAGCCTTGAGTCCTTATTTTGTGTTGGATCCCCCTTAATATCTTTTACCAGACCCTCATCTAGGATAAGGGTTTGGTTTAGATGAAGGGAATCTTCAGCTGCTTTGTTTTCAAAGCAACTATCAACAATTGTGTGGCTAGCAGTGCTGCCCCTAACACATATTAATTATGTACATTTTGCTCCTGGATGAGCCATCCATGTGGCAGTGGTGCATGTGCAGAATGATCTTGGCCCATTCTGAATGACTGTTGGTTGAGATCATTCTGTGCATGCTCTGCTGCCATATGAATGATTCATTCAGGGCCACCATTTTAAACAATTATAGTGTGCAATCGTGTTACGATGGCTACACACTGTTGATATCTACATGTCAGCCCCTGAGCAGTGGTAGTAGAAAAAAAAGGGTTCATGTACACTATACGATGTATTTATGTAAACATTCGTACAAAAGCTACATATCTACAGCATAAAAATAGAGACAAAAATACAGTCCCAGATTCAGCTTTGTTTTATTTATTTATGCTGTTGAATGCAGAGCAGCATTACACTGCCAGACACAACTGTGTGACTGGGCCCATTGCATTCTATACTGATGTACACAGAAACTACACGGCTCAAAAAATTAAAGGAACACTTTGAAAACACATAAGATCTCAATGGGGAAATGTAAGGATGCCCTATCATTTGATGGAAATGTAAATTATCAACCTACAGAGGACTGAATTCAAGACACCCTGAAAATCAAAGTGAAAAAATGATGCAGCGGCTAGTCCATTTTGCTGACATTTCATTGTAGCAACTCAAAATGGTACTCAGTAGTTTGTATGGCTCCCACATGCATGTATGCATGCCTGACAATGGTCGGGCATGCTCCTAATGAGACGAAGGATGGGTGTCCTGGGTATTTCCCCAGATCAGGATCAGGGCATCATTGAGCTCCTGGACAGTCTGAGGTTTGGATGGACCAAAATATGATATCCCAGATGGGTTCTATTGGATTTATGTCTGTGTGTCCCTCTATGGATATGCCTCCCCCAGACCATCACTGGCCCACCACCAAAAAGGTCATGCTGAACGATGTTACAGGCAGAATAATGTTGTCCATGGCTTCTCCAGACCCTTTCATGTCTATCACATGTGCTCAGGGTAAACCTGCTCTCATCTGTGAAAATCACAGGGCAGCAGTGGCAGACCTGCCAATTCTGGTGTTCAATGGCAAATGCCAATCAAGCTCTGTGGTGCTGGGCAGTGAGCACAGGGCCCACTAAAGGACCTCAGACCTCAGGCCACCCTCATGAAGTCTGTTTCTGATTGTTTGGTCAGAGACATTCACACCAGTGGCTGTGGAGGTCATTTTGTAGGGCTCGGCAGATCATCCTGTCCTCCGCACAAAGGAGCCCCAAACTGTCTGCTAAAATGGGTTAAAGGACCTTCTAGGGCCCTGCCCTGCTCCCCTAGAGCAACTGCTGTCCCCGGGAATCTCCTTAAGCTCTTGTACTGTGCTGGGGGGACACAGCAACCCTTTGGAAAATGACACGTATTGATGTACCATCCTAGAGGGTTGGACTCCCTGTGTAACCCTGTATAGTCCACATTTTGCCACATGCAACAGTGTGAAAATTGACCCTGCAAATACAAAACTTGAAAAACAGTCAAAAAGATGAGAAAGGGAAAAAAATTCATGTCCCCCCCTGTAAAACCATTTTTTTTTTGGGGGTAAATTTTGTTTCCCCTCTATTCACCGTTTTTAAATTTTCATTCACCCCCAAAAAGTAGCTAAAACTGTTTAACAACTTAACGAAGGCAGTTTCCGGCTCAGTCTCACTCAGGTGCGCGGGAGGGGGGGCCCAAAACTGGCGGCGACGGAGAGCAGATGTGATTTTCTCTCGAAACCCCTCCAAAACTGACCCTCCCCGAGACCCTCAGGAGTGAAGCCTACCTGCATGGGGGGAGGGCTCCAAAGCGGGGAGGGGACGGCGCGGGAAGGGAGAGGAGGGGGGCCCACGGACCTCCAAAAGGTGATCTCCTGCGGAGACTCCATGAGCTGGGGGTTTCCCGGGGGAGACGAAGCAGGGCGGGGTTTGTGAGCACGCTGCTGCCACAAGGCATCACGGGAGGCAGAGACGCCGGCCGGCTCCCTGTCGGGGTTCAACGGCAGTGACATGTCGGCTCCCCTGCGCTACAGGACTGGAAATCGTCGGCCAGTGGGGAGTGAAGCTGGTAGGAGAAAGGGCCCCCTGAGGAGGACCTTGGAGGGAAAGAGGAGGCTGGTTGGCGCTTGATCACATAAAGGGGCTCGGCTTATAGTTTCCTGACCCCCCGGCCGGGGTGTTTGATCCGGGTCGGGGACCCATAAAAATCAGGGGATCTATTCTTCTTCCCCAAAAGTTTCCCAAGGAGAGAGAAAAGGGGGTGGAAAGAAAGAAATAAAGATTGGATACCCCAGGAATCCCCCCCCCGGACGGAGGCAGTGAAGGCCCTCCCCACAAGCCTGGAATCACCGTCCGAGAAGGGGAAAGGGTGGTGAAAAATGTTGGGGGTTATTTCGTGTGATCCCCCGAGTGAATAGGCGACCAAGGGGTTGGAAAGAGGGGAGGATTCCCGGGGGTTTGAAAGAAGAAGAAAAGGAGGCCCCGGTGGCCTAGGAAGTAAAGGTAAGGAAAAAATTTCAAGGTATCAAGGGCAATAGAGGAATGAAGAACAAAGGTCCCAAGGGAGCAGGGCCCCAAAGGGCCCAAACAGGACAAAAAGAAATTTACACATATGGAAATTTCTACCCCAAAAAAGAGCCCAAGGTCAAAGGGGGAAATGGTCTTTTGTTCAGGAATAGCCCTAGATTATCATGGGGGATGAATAGCAGCGGTAGCAACAATGAGGAGGGCCGGGAAAAAAAAAAAATTGAAGGGAACTACAAAACCAAATAAAAGGGATGGGAAAATGTTTTAAAATCGGAAAAAAAAAAGATAAAACATGAAAAGCAGCTATTTTAAATGATTTAGGACACCTTCTATCAAAATGGAAGAAACGGAGGAGAAAGTTAAAATCCAGGCCCAGAATATAGATAATTAAGGGAAAAAAAAAAAGCCAATTAAAGAAAATAACCCCAAAAAAAATGATCTTTAGGATGGAAGTTCAAAAAATAAAGAAAGAAGGTGTAAACTTTGAATACGAGGAACCCCAGACTGCTAA
>CATNWA010005228.1:0-25762 GCA_951230385.1 Staurois parvus
TAGGGAAGGCCCGCGACTGTGATTGGCTCATATTTCAAATAGCTGCTTTCAAATTTGCCCGCCAGAATTGTGCAGATTGTTACAGCTAAATATTCAGCCCTATTGTACCGCCAAATCCGATCCGGAGAACAAAGGAGATCATCAGATGAGACGTTTATCTGAAAAATGTCAACACTTTTCTTCCAAGCATCATCGATCGATCTGGAATGACTACAAATGGATTCTGTTCTGATGATTACTGAATCATGTAAACACTTCTATATGTTCTATTTTATTCCAAGTCCTCAAATCCAGAACCCCCCCCCTCCCCCCCACACACACACACACACACACACACACACACACACATACACACTGCTACATACAGGACATGACAGTGAGATGATTTATATTCTAGATCTCTACCTTTCTATATGCCAGGGGCAGCACAGCCAGGGGTAGTATTGCAACTTGCATCTTGGATAAAGTATTGATCTTGGATTAAATATTACACTTTGGCTCTGCATCATCTGAATAACTTTTCTCTATCCCATCACAGGTAATTGTCTGCAGGCAACATCCATCTGTAATATTGCCCATGCCATGTATGAATGCTAATTCACCCCCCACTGCTATATGGTAATCTATTCTGCTTTTAAAATCCACCTCTAACTAAAGCTGATTCATAACTAGCAATGTTCTTACTGGTCATTCTTACTGCTTCAAAAATCTTTAGCTCTGTTCCATATTACTGAGGTGTTTATTTTGCTCTTATTATATAACCCAAATTTGTGAGCTGATCCTAATCTCTACAACTCTACCCTCCTGCTCTCCTGTCTCTTGTAGACCTCCTTAGATGTGAGAAGTTTGCCCTGTAAGCCATGTGTCCCTGCTAAGCATTCCTAATTGAATAATTTGCAATTCCCCCACTCAACTCATTATAAATTTAGGACTTCCTTAGGGGAGGCACAACCAGGGGTAGCATTGGGAATTCACAAAGCAAGAAACCCCAGCAGACAATTTCAATACTAATAAGAATACAGGTGACCTGTCTCCCCATCCAGCTCTTATCCAGTCTGCTTCATCTCCACTCTGTAACATGCACTTCCTACTCCTCCTTCTCACAATTGTGTCCTCTCTCTTCAAACTCTCTCTCCTTAACCCCTCTTCTCCACCCCACAGCTTATATATATATATCACCCTCGCTCCTTTCTTCACCTTATTACTGTAGTCATCAACTCCTGATAATTTTGAACCCACACACTAATAAAACCTCCAAGACACTGGAACCTGTCCTTCCATATATTTCATACTTCCATATTACCTCCCTCACCCTTCTGCTTCTCCTAACATCTGGAGACATTTCCCCAATTCCTGGGCCGCCATCCTTTTCCTTTGATCAACACACCCAGCACCCCCCTATCCTCCAACAGCAACGGCAATCCACACAATCTAGTTACTATTCCTCTTCTCCCTAGAACCAAGTTCCCCTTTTCCTGTGCCCTCTGGTGTGACGATCGCGGCGTCAGACCCCAGCCCTTCTCACCAAACTTGTGACCGAAGGACTAGCCAATCTAAAACCACGATGTCATGTGCGTAACAATGCCACACCCAGCTGCACCCTGCACAAAGATTTTCAAGCTAATGGACTACAATCTGTGTACCTGCAGCCTGGGAGCGATTGTTACTGGGTCAGGTTAATTACGCAATTAACCCTTCACACTGCCACCACTTCCTTTTTGTACAGAGAAATCGAAAACTCAGCAATATCAGCAATAACACTAGGATGGTTGGATAATCATCTGTATACCACTGATACCGCAGGCTGGTTATACAGAGGGTTGAACACACACAGTAGTGCTCTTCAGTGGCAGGAATTCTAAATTTGTATTAAAGAGCATTAGAAACAGTTCAACACTTTCAGAAAGTAAGATTTATTACTAAAAGGTCAAGAGGGTGCAATAAAAATATTTACAGAAAAAGACGTAGCCAATATATATATAGATATACAGAGAACAATAGCACAGCAAAGAGATCACATAAAGGAGTTTAGAGGGTTATAGTACTTGCCAAAAAGCCTTGGGTTAAGCAGCTTCAAGTTTTATGAGCCAAAAGGATTTTATATCTCCTACTGTCAGTTTCGATGTTAAAGCAGGGAGATCTTCAACTCTTCACACACAGCTCAACTCAGCCTAGCTTAGCTTTTCTAGTAACTCCACAGGGTGTCTCCCTGGAGCAGTAAACCAATCGCCTCATTTGGGGAGGGAGGTGTAGGTGGAGACCAAAGTTATGACCAAGAACTCTCTTAGCTTCTATTATGATGTATAACTTATTCTTGGGGCATTTAGCAGCCTTGCCACTAGTAGATTAATATGCAGATGCATCTGCGGAACGGTTAGATATGAAATATTTGCTTGGATTGTTCAGGAGATATAATTTTCTGCTCTCCGGTATGTGTCAGATAGGGGGTGTAATATATCAGGAAACTGGTCTTGACGTAAGCCATCTGACTATGGGCTCCATATTTCTGTAAGCCTTTCATAATCCAAGATATGTAATCATAGGTGAAAATGAATGCTGAATGTGGGGTCTGGCTTATGACTTATCTGGAATGTCTTTGAACTCAGTAAAGGACTTGGTTTACGCTTTTATGATCCCTTTTCAAGCAAGAGTTTCTTAGACAGAGGGGTACCTAGCTAGTGAGGTTTTATAGCCAGGACGCCCTCCCACTGAGTTTGTTTCCTGTGATTTCTGCAAACACACACCGACCACATGTCACTCAACAGAGAGGGAGGGGGGATGAGGAGAGAGGGGAGAGAGATAACTATACAAGATGGATGATCCTTTGCCAAAATGGAGGTTTGCATCCATCTCTGTGTGCCTGATTGCTACATCTGGAATGTCCACTCTGTCTGCAACAAACTCACCTCTGTCCATAACCTTTTTTTATCACAAACTCCTTTAACTTGCTTGCAATTGCAGAAACCTGGCTTCACGAATCTGACTCTCCCTCTCCTGCTGCCCTCTCCCATGGTGGTCTCCTCTGGACTCTCTCTCCCAAGCCTAGTTGACGGAAAGGAGGTGGAGTAGGAATCCTCCTATCCCCTCAAAGCACTTTTCAGGTCCTCCATTCACCTCCCTATCTGTCCCTCTCCTCATTTGAAGTTCACTGTATTTGTCTGTTCTCTACAGTTTCTTTAAGAATTGCTGTGATCTATCATCCTCCTGGACCGGTCTCAAGCTTCCATGATGACTTCTCTGCCTGGCTGGCTTACTTTCTCTCTTCTGAAATTCCCATTATCATTCTTGGTGACTTCAACATCCCTGCTAATCTTAACACTCCTGCTACCTCTAAACTTCTGAGCCTAACCACTTCTTTTGACCTAAAACAATGGACAAATGCTTCTACTCAAATGGTAACTGCCTCAACCTTGTATTCTCCCACCTATGCATTCCTTGCAACCTCACCAACTTTCTCTGATCACTCACTTATTAGCTTCACTCTCTCCTTGGCTTCCTCCTCCTTGTCTTCCAACTACCAAACAGTTACCCGTAGACACTTTTGTTATCTTAACCAGTCTCTTCTTTTCTTTTTTTTGGCAACAGATTGTCTGCATGACAAAATCTCAGCCCTGTTGTTTTTTTGGTTTTTTTTTATACCCCCAAATATACCATATTCAATTTAAATTCTTCCCATTTTTTCCATCTCACATAAAATCTCTCCATCATATCTTCATTCATATGGTAAAGTTTCTCCATCCTACATACATGGTCTACTCTATCCACCCAGTCCTTTACTTTCGGCACCTCCCGCCTACGCCAGAACTTGGGTATCAGACCCTTTGCTGCATTTAAATAATACCATATACCAGAATCTTTGTATTTATTCACTGGGGACTCTGTACTGTAGAGAAGGCAAATCTCTGGCTCTAATATAACGTCAACTTCAGAAATCTTCCGGATCCAATACACTATTTTCTCCCAAAATTCTTATATTCTCGGGCACTCCCACCATATATGATACATCATGCCTCTCCCTCCACACCCCCCCCAACACAATGGTGAATTCTCCCCACACAACCTACAGTCATGGCCGAAATTGTTGGCACCCTTGATATTTTTCCTGAAAATCAAGTATTTCACACAAAAAAGGTATTGCATTAACACATGTTTTGCTATACACATGTTTATTCCCTTTGTATGTATTGGAACAAATATAAAACAGAGGCAGAAAAGCAAATATGACATAATGTCACACAAAACCCCAAAAATGGGCTGGACAAAAGTATTGGCACCCTTAACTTAATATTTGGTTGCACACCCTTTGGAAAACATAACTGAAATCAGTCGCTTCCTATAACCATCAATAAGCTTCTGACACCTCTCACCCGGAATTTTGGACCACTCTTCCTTTGCAAACAGCTCCAGGTCTCTCTTATTGGAAGGACACCTTTTCCCAACAGCAATTTTAAGATCTCTCCACAGGTGTTCAATGGGATTTAGATCTGGGCTCATTGCTGGCCACTTCAGAACTCTCCAGCGCTTCTTTGCCATCCATTTCTGAGTGCTTTTTGACGTATGTTTGGGGTCATTGTCCTGCTGGAAGACCCAGGATCTTGGACGCAAACCCAGCTTTCTGACACTGGGCCCTACAGTGCGACCCAAAATCCTTTGGTAATCCTCAGATTTCATGATGCCTTGCACACAGTCAAGGCACCCAGTGCCAGAGGCAGCAAAACAACCCCAAAACATCATTGAACCTCCACCATATTTTACCGTAGGTACTGTGTTTTGTTCTTTGTAGGCCTCATTCCGTTTTCGGTAAACAGTAGAATGATGTGCTTTACCGAAAAGCTCTATCTTGGTCTCATCTGTCCACAAGACGTTTTCCCAGAAGGCTTTTGGCTTACTCAAGTACATTTTGGCAAACTGTAGTCTTGCTTTTTTATGTCTCTGTGTCAGCAGTGGGGTCCTCCTGGGTCTCCTGCCATAGCGTTTCATTTCATTTAAATGTCGACGGATAGTTCGCGCTGACACTGATGCTCCCTGAGCCTGCAGGACAGCTTGAATGTCTTTGGAACATGTTTGGGGCTGCTTATCCACCATCCGGACTATTCTGCGTTGCAATCTTTCATCAATTTTCCTCATCCGTCCACGACCAGGGAGATTAGCTACAGTGCCATGGGTTGCAAACTTCTTGATAATGTTGCGCACTGTGGACAAAGGCAAATCTAGTTCTCTGGAGATGGACTTGTAACCTTGAGATTGTTGATATTTTGCCACAATTTTGGTTCTCAGGTCCTCAGACAGTTCTCGTCTCCTCTTTCTGTTGTCCATGCTTAGTGTGGCACAGACAGACACACAATGCAAAGGTTAAGTGAACGTCTCTCCTTTTTATCTGCTTTCAGGTGTGATTTCTATATTGCCCACACCTGTTACTTGCCCCAGGTGAGTTTACAGGAGCATCACATGCTTGTAACATTCTTATTTATCCGCAGTTGTGAAAGGGTGCCAATACTTTTGTCCAGCCCATTTTTGGAGGTTTGTGTGACATTATGTCGAATTTGCTTTCTTTCCTCCCTTTTTTTGTTTTGTCCCAATACACACAAAGGGAATAAACATGTGTATAGCAAAACATGTGTTAATGCAATACGTTTCGTGAGAAATACATGATTTCCTGGAGAAATATCAAGGGTGCCAACAATTTCGGCCATGACTGTATGTGCCACACTCGGTGTGATGTACCATCTTGCTAAACATTCGTAATTCAATTCCACCTCCCGCATACTTATATTTTCATTAATTAATCTATATATCTTCTTCTTTTTTTCCTCATCTATAACCACATCCAAGTCTCTTTCCTATTTCTCTATATACATTGGCCTTATATTTGTGTCTATTTCAGTGAGAATTGTATACATTTTAGTGATTCCGTGTTTCTTATCTCCCCTTATTTCCAAATAACCTTTCAAACGGGTTCCAATCCTTTCTAGTCCTCAATGGTTTCAGAAGCTTCCCAACAAAATGTTTCAATTGGTAGTAACGCCACTCATCTAACCTTGTGAAAACTTCTCCCCTTTCCAAATCCTTAAGTGCTCCCAATTCCTCACCCACCATTATATCCATTAATTGTACATCCTCCTTCTTAATCCATTTCCTGTGATACCCTCCTTACCCTGAGGGAAAAACTCTGTATTCCCTACTGGCATGAATAATGAATTAAATTCCCATTCCTTCTGTTTGTGCAACATATCCCAAACTCTTAAAACATTTAAAGTGTACACACTTGTGCTATCTACTAATCCTCTATATTGAGTAGGTACCCATATAATCCTACACAAATTAACTCCACTTAGTACATTCTCAATTTTAACCCAGCTTTTCCCTTTTGGATTATGTGTCCAATCAAAAATTATCGCCAATATTATCGAATCATATTACTAGAGATGAGCGAAGTATTCAAAAATTCGATTCGACTGATTCGGCGAATTTGCGGAAAAATTTTGATTCGAGTCGAATATATTCGCTGTGAATTTAACTTAAAAAAGGGTGTTTCTAGGCTTCAGAGAGACTTAATATTAGTGCAGAACACTGTACCTTTAATTTAAATGCCCTTGGAGTCTGCTGGGGAAGAGAAATAATACTGTCAGTCAGTATGACATGCAGATGAGTGCCGTCGATCTTTAGAATCACCGCACACTTCACTCATTTGGGCAGTCACGGGGCCAAAACCAGAGTGTGGAGCCACAGTGTGGCGGTGGAGGCAGCAGCAATGGGAGGCCATACAGCACCCTATGACAAAAATGGAAACCACCAGCAGTGTGAGGAGACCTGAAAGTGGCACATGGCAGAGTGTGGCAATAGAGACAGCAGCAATGGGAGGCCGTACAGGGACCCATGACACACTCTGGACCTGGCAGCAGCATGAGGAGGCGGTACAGGGGCCCATGACAGATTACGGGCCTGGCAGCAGCATGAGGAGTTGGTACGGGGGCCCATGCCAGATTACGGGCCTGGCAGCAGCAATGGGAGGCCGTACAGGGACCCATGACACACTCTGGACCTGGCAGCAGCATGGGGAGGCGGTACAAGGGCCCATGACAGATTACGGGCCTGGCAGCAGCATGAGGAGTCGGTACGGGGGCCCATGACACACTCTGGACCTGGCAGCAGCATGAGGAGGCGGTACAGGGGCGCATGACAGATTACGAGCCTGGCAGCAGCAACTTGGACAGGAGGACGTTCAGCTTCTGCACCGTCGGGTGCGTGCTCGCAAACTGTTGTCTCTTGGAAACGGATTCCAAGAAAGACTGCTGACGGAATCCGTGAAGAGGAGTAGCAGGAGAAGGAGCATCTGAACGAGCAGAATATGCCACCAAGCGACAACAGGGCCCATGACAGATTACGGGCCTGGCAGCAGCATGAGGAGTCGTTACGGGGGCCCATGGCAGATTAGGGGCCTGGCAGCAGCTATGGGAGGCCCGTAATCTGCCAGCACCCTATGACAAAAAATGGAACCCACCAGCAGTGTGAGGAGACCTGAAAGTGGCACATGGCAGAGTGTGGCGATGGAGACAGCAGCAATGGGAGGCCATACAGGGACCCATGAGAGACTCTGGACCTGGCAGCAGCATGAGGAGGCGGTATAGGGGCCCATGGCAGATTAGGGGCCTGGCAGCAGCTATGGGAGGCCCGTAATCTGCCAGCACCCTATGACAAAAAATGGAACACACCAGCAGTGTGAGGAGACCTGAAAGTGGCACATGGCAGAGTGTGGCGATGGAGACAGCAGCAATGGGAGGCCGTACAGGGACCCATGACAGACTCTGGACTTGGCAGCAGCATGAGGAGGCGGTATAGGGGCCCATGGCAGATTAGGGGGCCTGGCAGCAGCTATGGGAGGCCCGTAATCTGCCAGCACCCTATGACAAAAAATGGAACACACCAGCAGTGTGAGGAGACCTGAAAGTGGCACATGTTTGGGGCATGATTCATGGTGGATTTAGTCAGTTGTGTCAGGAACTGGTGGTTTGAAATCCAGACTAATCCACGCCTGATTCATTTTCACAAACGTGAGTCTCTCCACACTTTGGGTGGACAGTCGTGTCCTCCGCGGAGTTACAATACCTCCTGCTGCACTAAACACGCGCTCCGATTATTCGGCTGTATCTATGCAAGCAACCGAGCATGCTATGGGCCATTTGTGCCAAGGAATGCGAGGGACTCCCTGCCTCCATCTCCACAGCATACTGCCACGGTGCGTCTGGGTCCTCTGTCTCCTCCTCCTCCTCCTCTACCAGATGCTCCTGCTCCTCCACTCCTGTCCGCTGAGTGGAAAAACCACCCATTTCACTCAATAATTCCTGAGCACAAATGTCCTCCTCTACCTCCTCCTCTTCTTCCTGTCCTGCCCCCACAGGGGTCATGTGGCGTTGAGATCTGTGCGCCACGTCTACCGCCCTCTGACCAGCCATTGTTAACAGCATTTGTTCCAGGACGTGCAACAGAGGAATGACGTCGTTCATCCCATAGTCCTGCCGACTCACGAATAGCGTGGCCTCCTCAAAGGGCCTGAGCAAGCGGCAGGTGTCACGCATGAGCTGCCAATGGCTGACATCAAAGTTACACAGGGGAGTACCTTTATCCGCTTGTAACATCAGGAAATCGGTGATGGCCTTTCGCTGTTCGTAAAGGCGGTCTAACATGTGTAGGGTTGAATTCCACCTTGTTGCAACGTCGCAGATCAGGCGATGCTGTGCAATTCCGTTTTGCCGCTGCAGCTCAAGGAGGGTGTGCTTTGCGGTGTAGGAATGGCTGAAATGCATGCAAAGTTTACGTGACATTTTAAGGGTGTCTTGCAGTGGGATGGTGGATTTTAGGAACCGCTTGACAACCAGATTGAACACGTGAGCCATGCATGGCGCATGGCACAACCTTCCTTGACGCAGAGCAGACACCATGTTCTTTCCGTTGTCGGTCACATGGTTCCGATTTTGAGTTTGCGTGGAGACAGCCATCTGTCGATTTCTCTTTTCATTACACTGAGAAGTTCCTCCCCTGTGTGACTACATTCGCCAAGGCATACCAGGTGCAGCACAGCGTGACACCGTTGCGCCCTGCACATGTGATATGCCGGTCGGGTAATGGGACTTGGCATGGGGGTGGCGGCTGAGGACACGGCGGAAGAAGAGGTGGTAGAGACGGACATCTTTGCCGGACCAAGGACGTGCAAACGTGGAGGCAAAAGCGGCATGACCTGTCCAAGTTGCTGGTGCGGCTGTGACGGCACCACGTTCACCCAGTGGGCCGTAAATGACATGTACTGTCCCTGACCGTAGTTACAGCTCCACACGTCGGCGCTGCCGTGCACTTTGGCAGAGACCGACATGCTCAAAGACTGGCCCACCATCTCTTCTACATGTGAATGCAGGGCTGGCACTGCCTTTTTGGCGAAGAAATGACGGCTTGGCACTCTCCACCGCGGCGCGGCACAAGCCATCATTTCTCGGAAAGGTGCTGAGTCCACCACTTGGAAAGGGAGGGACTGCAGCACCAGCAACTTGGACAGGAGGACGTTCAGCTTTTTGCACCGTCGGGTGCGTGCTCGCAAACTGTTGTCTCTTGGAAACGGATTCCAAGAAAGACTGCTGACGGAATCCGTGAAGAGGAGTAGCAGGAGAAGGAGCATCTGAACGAGCGGAAGATGCCAACGAGCGACAACTCCCCTCAGCAGAGGTGTTGGAGCCTTGACTGGCTGATGGAGGGCGATTGACGTCAGGTGACGGAGCAAGTAACGGAGCGGGTGATGGAGCGGGGCTGGCAGAACCGCCGTATCTTTATCACGGTTTTCCCAGGCCACCAAATGGTGACGCTGCATATGCTGCCGCAACACTGTAGTCACAACATGGGCCCCCTGGCCACGCTTGACTTTCTGGCCACATAGTCGACATACGGCTACGTTTACTTCCTCCTCGGGCGCCTTGACAAAAAATTGCCACACCGCCGAGTAGGAAACTTTGCCCCCGATACTCCTCACTGGCTGACTGCTGCTTCCTCCGTGCACACCGGCACCACTACTGGCCGTGGTGGTAGGCTGCAGTGGAGCTGGTGCTCTACTCCGTGGCCGTTTGGCTCCACTGACACTGCTGCGACCCTGCTGCTGTCTCCTGGGCAACCCACCGACTGTTTTGCTCGCTGCCAAGCTGCCACCCTCTTCTCCTGATGATGCGGATGAAATTGCCTGATGACGACGAGGCTGCCAAGTGCGATCAACCTCCTCATCATCAAGTAAGGTCTCCGCCTCACTACTAGCCCCCTCGGCTGCGTCTGGGTCAGGAGACAGACCTGTCTCTAGACCGGCTACCGAGCCACTCTCCTCGCCACTACTTCTTCGCCTGGCTGCTGAAAAGGCGGATGTCTCCCCCCCCGTTCCTGACCGCCCTCTGTTAGCTCTTCCTCAATGTACAGTGGGGCTGAGCCCACAGCATGCGATACTTCGCTTGGTGAGGGAACACCAAAGGACAGAGGCAGGTAGAGGACACGTGATTTCAGTGGGCTTGGTCCCGGGCCATGCCAACTAACGGTTGTGTCTGACGTACCCACCGACCGTTGGCTGTAGGTGTCAGAGGTGACCTGGGAAGAGGAAGACGACCGAGCCAACCAATAGACGACGGCAGGGGTTGTCGGTGGAGACACGACCGCTGGATGACACCGGGAGCACTGGCCTCTGGCTGCGAATAGTGCTGCCTCGACCCCTTCCTCTGCTGCCACGTCTGCTCGCTCGCTCCTAAAACATTGCCTCCTCTGCCACTCCTCTGCATGTTGTCTGACATACTCTTTAATTCAACGATTCTGTGTCCCTGAGTAACAATTCTGTGTCCCTGAGTAACAATTCTGTGTCTGTCCCTGAGTAACAATTATGTGGCCCTAAGTAACGGTTCTGTGGCCCTCAGTAACAATTCTGTGTCCCTGATTAACGTTTATGTGGCCCTCAGTAACAATTCTGTGTCCCTCAGTAACAATTCTGTGTCTGTCCCTGAGTAACAATTCTGTGGCCCTAAGTAACGGTTCTGTGGCCCTCAGTAAACAATTCTGTGTCCCTGAGTAACAATTCTGTGGCCCTAAGTAACGGTTCTGTGGCCCTCAGTAACAATTCTGTGTCCCTGAGTAACAATTATGTGGCCCTAAGTAACGGTTGTGGCCCTCAGTAACAATTCTGTGCCCCTCAGTAACAATTTTGTGTCTGTCCCTGAGTAACAATTATGTGGCCCTAAGTAATGGTTCTGTGGCCCTCAGTAACAATTCTGTGTCCCTGAGTAACGTTCTGTGTGGCCCTAAGTAACGGTTCTGTGGCCCTTAGTAACAATTCTGTGTCCCTGAGTAACAATTCTGTGTCTGTCCCTGAGTAACAATTCTGTGGCCCTAAGTAACGGTTCTGTGGCCCTCAGTAACAATTCTGTGTCCCTGAGTAACGTTTCTGTGGCCCTAAGTAACAATTCTCTGGCACTCAGTAACAATTCTGTCTGTCCCTGAGTAACAATTCTGTGGCCCTAACTAACGTTTCTGTGGCCCTCAGTAACAATTCTGTGTCCCTGGTTAACGTTTATGTGGCCCTCAGTAACAATTCTGTGTCCCTCAGTAACAATTTCTGTGTCTGTCCCTGAGTAACAATTCTGTGGCCCTAAGTAACGGTTCTGTGGCCCTCAGTAACAATTCTGTGTCCCTGAGTAACAATTCTGTGGCCCTAAGTAACGGTTCTGTGGCCCTCAGTAACAATTATGTGTCCCTGAGTAACAATTATGTGGCCCTAAGTAACGGTTGTGGCCCTCAGTAACAATTCTGTGTCCCTCAGTAACAATTTTGTGTCTGTCCCTGAGTAACAATTATGTGGCCCTAAGTAATGGTTCTGTGGCCCTCAGTAACAATTCTGTGTCCCTGAGTAACGTTTCTGTGGCCCTAAGTAACGGTTCTGTGGCCCTTAGTAACAATTCTGTGTCCCTGAGTAACAATTCTGTGTCTGTCCCTGAGTAACAATTCTGTGGCCCTAAGTAACGGTTTCTGTGGCCCTCAGTAACAATTCTGTGTCCTGAGTAACGTTTCTGTGGCCCTAAGTAACAATTCTCTGGCACTCAGTAACAATTCTGTCTGTCCCTGAGTAACAATTCTGTGGCCCTAACTAACGTTTCTGTGGCCCTAAGTAACAATTCTCTGGCACTCAGTAACAATTCTGTCTGTCCCTGAGTAACAATTCTGTGGCCCTAATAACGTTTCTGTGGCCCTAAGTAACAGTTCTGTGGCCCTCAGCAACAATTCTGTGTCTGTCCCTGAGTAACAATTCTGTGGCCCTAACTAACGTTTCTGTGGCCCTAAGTAACAATTCTCTGGCACTCAGTAACAATTCTGTCTGTCCCTGAGTAACAATTCTGTGGCCCTAACTAGCGTTTCTTGGCCCTAAGTAACGATTCTGTGGCCCTCATTAACAATTCTGTGTCCCCTGAGTAATGCTTCTCTGTCCCTAAGTAACGTTTCTCTGTCCCCAAGTAACGTTTTCTGTGGCCCTAACTCTGTCCCTAGTACAGAGCGGTCTGCCTCTCTGGAATGACTGGAGGCAAATGAAGAATTCTAAAATGGCCGCTATTTATAGCTCGACCATTACACAGTGCTGGCTGCCTGGCTGCTGATTGGCTAATGCGATCACATGTCATTAAGGAATGCATTATGGGTCAGCGTGCCTTGTCTGCGCGCCTTCCCAGACATCCCCCGCTCCGTCGCCGCACATGTCCGCCGCCATTTTAGGAAAAATTTCGATTCGCGCGTCCGAAGTAGGCTATTTTTCGGATTCGGCGCAAATTTTCCAATATTCGACTCGAATTCCACTTCGCCTACTTCGATTCGCTCATCTCTACATATTACCTTTTAAGATTTGGTACTCCCAATCCCCCCTTCTCTATTTCTACTCAACATTTCATAACTTATTCTAGGTTTCCTATTTCTTACATATATAACTTGTTATCATTTTTTTAATTGTTTTGAAATAAACCTCTGGGAGCCTATTTGGAATCATTTGAAATTTATATAAGATTTTGGGAACAATTACCATTTTTTTATCAAGTTTATACGTCGTATCCATGACGGGTTACCTCCTTCTAATTACCCTAATTCCTCCTTGATCTCATTTAACAATGGGATATAATTTAATTTATATAAGTTCTTATATGACACAGTGAGTTTTAGCCCTAGATATTTTAGTTCTTTTTCTTTCCATATGATGGGAAATTCCTTTTGCATCCTATCTTTTTCTCTATTTGGAAGGTTTATATTTAAAATCTCAGTTTTTGTTGGATTAATTTTTAGGTTTGATAACGCCCCATATTCCTTCAATGATTTCATTAAATTTAGCAATGTAATCCTGGGGTTCCCCACAAAAAAAAATAGATCATCCGTATAAGCAGCCACCTTATGTTCTGTGTTTCCTATCAAGATTCCCTTTATGTCTATGTTCTTCCTTATTGTAAACAACAAAGATTCCATTGACAAAACATACAATAGTGGAGACAATGGACATCCCTGTCTTGTTCCATTTGACAACCCAAAAAACTCTGACATTTTCCCCATTAACCTTAATAGCAGCAGAGGGCCCACTATACAGCTTACCTATCCACTCTCTCATTCTAACTCCCAACCCCAAAACCTCCAAAGTATCCATCATATATCCCCAATCTACTCTATCAAATGCTTTTTCAGCATCAATTGAAAGTACCACCACCAGGATTTTCTCTTTTCTACTTTTCTGTATAGGTGTGTTAGGAATGGACTGGCCAGGGCGGAGCCTGAACATGCGGCAATGTAGGAGCTCGTGGACGGAGCTCCGTGGTCTGACCTCCCCAGGCCTCCAAGCTTATCCCCTGGAGTATGTTAGAGCCTAGCGGTGGGGGACTTACCCGGTCTGACGGCTCCCGGCGGAGGAGAGACTGATGCGGGGTGAGGGAAAAGAAAGGAGCGGCTGGCGATTGAGGAAGAGAGAGTCCCTGGACGCTGGGAGACGAGAGGGGCCGGCGCGATCACGTGACCGGCCGCAAAGCACCTCTGGGAGACCGGAAGCCGGCCGGCCGGCGTTTTGTGGAGAGAGAGCAGCGCTGACCTGTTTGCCGGGGCCGACACACTCTCACACTCTCCCACTTTCCCCCTACCCCCCTAGTAACCCTGGAGCCTAAAAGTAGGAGAAAGGAGAACTACTGAGACCTGGACAAGAGTCTGAAGAGACCCTGGGGAGTTCCCCCCCATGAACAGACCCTCAGAGGAATCGACCGAAAAGGCACTCACTGGAAGAAGACATAGGAGGAGGGTGAGTGACACTTATGAATAGCATTTTTTGAAGATCTATCATGCTGACCTCTAAAAAGTGTGTATAAGAACGGGGGACCCCTAGAGACTGTATAAAAAGTGGAAGAGGTACGCAGAGAGAAGAGGAGAGGCTCGGGAGAAGAAGGGGGAGAGGGGGGAAGGAGGAGGAGGAGGAGAAGAGAAGGAGAAAAAACCAGCAGGGGGACAGAGCAGAGACTTGAAAGATTTAAGAAATAATTTCCCCGCCCTACCCACAAACTTACAAAGGACTATAAGAAGGATAAGTGCCACAGAGAAAAATGAAAAACAAAAATGTAAAAGGAAGTGGGCTTAAAGGGTCCCAGACTGGCACAATTAAAAAATACACATCCCAAGGAAACGTAACCCCAGAAAGACCTCAGAGCAGATCTGAAAAAGGAGAAGCAGACCTTAGTATGGAAAGAAGCCCTAGAGTATCAATGGGCCCGGACACTAGTAACCAGCAAACACCAGGCAATACAGAGGCGGAAAAAGACCTACAAATACCTAATAAAAAGGAAATGGCAGAAATGTTTAAAGAACTGGAGAAAACAATAAAACAAGAAATGGTAAACATTCGCAGTGATCTGGGGCACCTCTTGGAGAGAATTGAGGAAACGGAGGAGAAAGTTAAAGGTCAGACCCAGGCTATCTCTGAACTTGAAAAAGAACTAAGTAAATATAGGGAAAGTCCAAGAAAAACTGTTATATAAGGCTGAGATACAAGAAAATAAAGATAGGAAAAGAAACATCTTGATACGTGGGGTTTCAGAAGACCTAAAGGGAGAAAGCCTGCAAGAGGTGGTGTGCAAAATATTTAACATTATAACAGACAGCTCTGAAATGGAAAGCTCTAAAATAGAAGGAACCTTTAGAAAAGGGAAAATCCTGAGAAACCTGGGGAAAAGAAAGGCCGAGAGATATAATTGTCAAATTTTATGAATTTCGGGATAAAGAAAAAATCTGGAAGAAGACTAAGGGAAAATCAGTAATTAAGTATGAAGGAGGAGACATACAGATATACGCGGATCTGGCGCCAGAGACTTTGTGGAGAAGGAGAACTTTGAGACCCCTATTGAAAAGGTTGAAAGAACAAAAGGTGCAATATAGATGGGGGACTCCCGAATGCCTAATAGGATGGAAAAATGGGACTACAGCATACCTTAGGTTTCCAGAAGATATGAAAAATTTTTGTGACAGTTTAAAAAAATTCAAAGAATGGAAATCCCTGGCTGGGAAGAAGAACGATGAGAAAGTAGAGCGAAGAGAAAAGAGGACTGGCAATTTGTGAGGGGAGGAGGTGGAGGGGGCGAGAGGGATGGAGGAAGAGAGAGGGTGTGTGTTTTTTTTTTTTTTTTTTTTTTATCTCCTTCTTCTCCTCTCGCCACCTACCCCCACTCTATTGCCTTTGTTTATGGATTTTTTCTTCTTTTTTATCATTTTTTTTCTCTCTCTCTCGTCTTTTCTGCCGGTGATAATATCCAGGTGGGGCTTGGGAGGTTATGGGGAGGTTAGTCAAGGGGAAAGGAGGTGTGAAGAGTTTAACGATTAAAAAGGAAAAGGAGAACCCCACCCATCAAAAGTTGTGCGCTGTAAATAGGCGTTTACTTTGGCCTTTACTATTATTTTCTTTATTGTGTCGTTTGAATTTCCAGTGCCGTTATATAAGTATTATTTTGAACACAGCACTCAGCGCCTTCTCCATGTGTGTATGTCTATATGTCTGGTTCGTCACCCCATGAGCCCTACCCCCCACTGTATATATTGAGCCGTTAGGGAGTAGTCCACTATGGCGTCAGGTGACAGGAGATCGCAGGAAGTGGTGTCATAGGGTCGTCCGATTGATTGTTGAGGATTGGTGTGGACGGATAGTAAATTTAATGGGTCGTGTGTCGAGCGTATATATAGGCCTTAGTTAGTAGGAGGTTGTGTGGCAGTTGCTATACGGTTTGAGTCAATCTATTGAGGTGAACCTTTAATATTACACGATCACTCACAGTTTTCGCCTGGAGTGTGGGTGTAAGGGATCGGGATGGGTGGTAGGCTAAGTTGATGTGGTCGGGCCCGTTGGGAGTACTAATTGGTAAGGCATTTCAAACGGAATACATTGCAGTGTGTAAGCTTTTACTCCTAGGGTGGGTTTCCTGAACTATCTGCCTCAGGCTATGTGAGTGTCTCTCAGTTATGATGCCGCTGCAGTGGTGTCTTCACAGTCACGTGTGGGGTTGGTATAGGGAGTCAGGTAGTTTATGTGTCTTGTGCAGTGAGTATAGTATGTGCATGGTGTCCGGGATTGGGCACGCTTCCGATCGCAGGGATTCCTCTTCTGATGATTGTTATATATATGCCCATATTGGTGGACTTTGTGGTTTCTCACATGATGGCAGAGTGTACGAATAGTCCGAGGGATATGCTTAAGTAGGGAGATTGTAGGGCAGTCGGAGGGGAGGGCAGGGGCGAGGGGACGGGTGAGTGTGGTGCGGTTATAGTAGGGCCATTTTGTCAATGATTCTGCTACATTAATACATCGCTACTTGCGAGTGTGAGCTTTCCGATTATGTGACCATTGTGACAGCCAATCACGGCGGTCACATGACCCTAAACCCCACCTCTCCTCCAGGCGTAACACAGTGGAATGAAGATCCTGGTGAATGGGACCCCGGTGATCATGTGATCGCATAGCGATACATTAGATCACAATAGTATGTAAAGCAAAGCTGTTATGAATCAATCTAATTCATAACAATCTCTGTTTCCCTTCCTAGTGAGCTTTGATTGGCCCACCTCTGTACCATGTGACCAGCTCCAGTCAATCACAGCTCACTATCTTGCACTGTAAAAAACCTAGCTCATTCGTGACAGTTCATGAATGAGTTAGATTCATGACAGCAAGCTTTGCATTGCAGGAGAAATTATCTTTATTTTCTCCTGCAAAGCAAAGTGTAAACATAAATAAATAAAATCCTTGATCACCCCCCCACAGTAGTACAACGTTACTATGATAACATTGTACCATTCTGATAAAGTTTTTTTTTTTTTAATAAAAAAATGTTTTAAAAAATAAAATAAAAATTACCATCATCAGAAATATTTTGTTTTACAATTTTTAGGGATTTTTTTTTTCTTATCTACTTGCCGACAGTTTTCCCATATTTTGCGTGCGAGCAGCAGCTCTGGGCAAAGTGATGTAATCTTATGTCGCTTCCTATTTCGGGGTGTGAACATGGCACCAAGTAAAAGCACTACATTTTACATGCACACATTAACACATTTAACCCTTTGATCGCCCCTATTAACCTTTTGATCGTCTCATCACCCAGCCAGTGCCATTAGTACAGTGTCAGTATATAGAATTTTTCACTGATCACTGTATTACTGCCAGTAGCAACATCAGATAGCTTCAGGGTCAGTAAGCACCCCTCCCAGCCAGGGTCATGCTTTAAGTTGCTGATCACCGCCATTACTAGTATAGTGTTTGTACGGATCAATATAATGATCATGAACAGAATTATACTTGTGCCTGCTTTGTATAGTGTGCCCAAAAATGCAGTGTTAGCAGGATTGGCCCCGTTCTTGGACAGCACTAGCATTTAGCCTCTTTGCTGTTTTTCACGGAAGATTTGTATGCATTGATTGTGGGCCAAGGCAATCTACTATAATGCATCGCCGCCCACCCAAATTCAGCTTTTGCCAGACAATTTGCATGGAAACCTATCACGGTTTCTGGATTTAAAACTTTTTTGGGACAAACCCTCAACATGGGCATTACAAAAAAGAATGAATTGCGGTCATATTGGTCCATAGACCTGATTCATTATATGCCCATGTTCTCTGCTGTTACATATATGCCCAACATGGACCAGCAATGTACTGGTACGTCGCTGGACTTTGAGTGGTTATACCAGGATAATGCCTGGTATCGTTTTTTTCAGCTGGCAGTCAACATTCATGTAAAAGCAACCCTAGCAGCCAATTAGCTGCTGAATTGTTTTTACAAGCAGTGGAAAGGGACATCCCCCCCCTTCCTGCCGCCTTTCACAGTTTTCTTAGGTTCTCCTGTCTCACAGGGGGAATCCGAGAATGCAGCTTCTGCTGGCTGACCATAGAGCTGATCAGAGACCATAATGGCTCCAATCATCTCTATAGTCTAAGAAACAGGAAGCTACGAGCATTTCATCATTTCAGTTTTGCTGGACTTTAACAGTGCCACTTGTAAATCGGGGAAAACATCTGATCACACCGATCTTGGTGAGATCAGATGATGTAAGGGCAGAGGAGATATCTAGAGTCTAATAGACCCCAGATTTCTCAAAAAAGAATACCTGTCAATGCCTATTGCAGTCACAGGGGATAAAGTGATTAAAAAAAAAATGTAAGGGACCGTGTAAAAATAATTAAAAAAAATCAAAATAACTAAAAAAAAACAAAACAAAAAAAGCACCCTTGCCCCCCCCACGCATGTGCGCACCTACAGTGGGGATCGAAAGTTTGGGCACCCCAGCTAAAAAGTTGTATTAATGTGCATAAAGAAGCCAAGGAAAGATGGAAAAATCTCCAAAAGGCATCAAATTACAGATTAGACATTCTTATAATATGTCAACAAAAGTTAGATTTTAATTCCATCATTTACACTTTCAAAATAACAGAAAACAAAAAAATGGCGTCTGCAAAAGTTTGGGCACCCTGCAGAATTTATAGCATGCACTGCCCCCTTTGCAAAGCTGAGACCTGCCAGTGTCATGGATTGTTCTCAATCATCGTCTGGGAAGACCAGGTGATGTCAATATGTTCATATGCAAAGTTCAAACAATGATTTTTGTGGTGAGGACGTAGAAGAGGTTTTCTTCTGATGACTCTTCCATGAAGACCATATTTGTACAAGTATCTCTTTATAGTGGAATAGTGTACCACAACTCCAGTGTCTGCCAGATCTTTCTGGAGGGATCGTGCAGTCAAATGTGGGTTTTGAATTGTTTTTCTCACAATCCTGTGAGCTGTTCTGTCTGAGATTTTTCTTGGTCTTCCAGATCTTGCTTTAACTTCCACTGTTCCTGATGACTGCCATTTCTTAATTACATTCCGAACAGAGGATATTGACATCTGAAAACGCTTTGCTATCTTCTTATAGCCTTCTCCAGCTTTGTGAGCGTCAACTATTTTCAGTTTCAGTTTTCTAGACAACTGCTTAGAAGAACCCATGGTGCTGATTGTTGGGGCAAGGTCAGATGAGTCTGGGCATTTAAAACCTTTGAGATTGACATCACCTGGTCTTCCCAGACGATGATTGAGAACAATCCATAAAGGCTTTCAAAGCGTTGCCTATCAATATTAAAAATGTATGTACGTTGTCGCTATTGCACAGGCATGCGCGATTTTAAAGCATGTCATGTTTGGTATCTATTTACTCGGTGTAACATCATCTTTTATATTTTATCAAACAATAGGGCAATATATTGTGCTTATGTGCATTAAAATTCTACAAAGTGTATTTTTCCCAAAAGATTTGCGTTTGAAAAATAACTGCGAAAATACTGTGTGACGTGAAAAAATTTCAACACCCACCATTTTATTCTCCAGGGCCTCTGCTTTAAATAAAATATATAATGTTTGGGGGTTCAAAGTAATTTTCTAACAAAGAAAAACAGTTTTTTCATGTAAACAAAAAGTATCAGAAAAGGCTTGGTCTTCAAGAGTGGGTGATATTTGCTAAGAGGCATGGTGAGTATTTTGCAGATCTCATTTGTTGCCACATGTTTTTGGAAAACTAGAAAGAAAACAAAAATGTATTTTTTTCTTTTTCAAAACTCTGTGACAAAAATTATATCTGTAAAATACTCACCATGCCTCTTATCAAATTTCTTTGGGTGTCTACTTTCCAAAAGAGGTAATTTGGGGGGGGGGGTGTTTGTGCTATCCTGGCATTTTAGAGACTCTGAAACTGTGAAAGGTAGTGGGGAAGTGAGGAAATATGCCCTTTGAAAGCCGGAAGGTGGTCATTGGATTTTTGGGGGCCTGTATGCAGCTAGGCTGCCAAAAAGTGTCTCACATGTGGAATCCCCATGTGAAGTAGGAGATTGTGTTTTGGGATGGCACTCCACATATACCCATGGCATGCATGAGCAATATTTCATATAAGTGACAACTTTGTGTAAAAAAAAAAAAGAAAAAATTGTCATTTTCGAAACATTTGTGGCAAAAAATAAAATGTTCCATGGACTCAACATGCCTCTGCAGAATCCTTGAGGTGTCTACTTTCCAAAAAGGGGGTAATTTGGGGTAATTTGGGGGGGGGGGGGGTTGTACTGCCATGGCATTTTAGCACCTCAAGAAATGTGACAGGCAGTCAGAAAGTAAAAGCTACATAAATTCCAGTATATATTTATATCATCAATGTATTCACCTTGTCTTGGGTAAACTTTTCTTTGTTGCTTAAGACAAATACAGCCTTGTCTACAACTACTAGGCCCACTTGCGATCCTTTGTCACCTGTCAAGGTTAGCTGTACTTTCATTTCCGGCTCATAGGAGGGTTGTGAGGTTTTAGGTGGTTTTATCTGCAGCTGTGAAAAGAAAAAAAACATACATCAGTGTGATTTGTTGTACACAAATACTTAAAGCTTTTTTTTTTTTTTTAAATAAGCACTTGCCCTCCAGACCAGGCCATTTTTTGCTATATGGCGCTGCGCTACTTTGACAATTGTGTGGTCATGAAACACTGTACGCAAATGAAATTTGTATACATTTTTTTCACACAAATAGGGCTTTCTTTTGCTGGAATTTGATCATCACTGGGTTTTTTTATTTTTTGTGCTATAATTTTTTTTTTAAAACAGTAATTTTTACTTTTTCCTTTAAAACATTCAATAAAAAAGTAAAATGTCTTCATAAATTTAGGCCAAAATGTATTCTGTTACATGTCTTTGGTAAAAAAAAAATCTCAATAAGTGTATATTAATCAATTTTCGAGAAAGTTATAGCATGTGCAAATGGCTTTATATATATATATATACAGTATATATATATATATATAATATATATATACTGGAATTTTCTCTTTTTTTATAGTAGTAATGGTGATCAGCAACTTATAGCAGGACTGCGATAGTACAGGGGGCGTTCTGACACTAACTGACACTGGCTGGGAACTAAATGCCACTGACATCTCCAGTGACACTAATACAGTGATCAGTGCTAATAAAAAGCACTGACACTGTACTAATGACACTGGGCAGGAAGGGGTTAACATCTGGAGCGATCAAAGGGTTAACTGTGTGTTAGGGAGTGATTAAACTGTGTACTATGTTTTGTTTTACTAGGGGACCTGCTGGCTTTTATCTCCCTGCTTTGCTTTGCAGAGAGATAAAAACCAGCATGTCCCCGCTGACAGGAGAGAGATCTGTGTTGTTTACACTCACAGATCTCTCTTCTGTCAGCTGCTTGGTCGATCACCGAGTCCCGGCCATGAAGTGCTGGCTGAGACCCAGTCATTGACATCTAAGGGAGCCATAGACAGCATTGGTAGAATGGCATGTACACATGCTTCCTACTTGGAATTCCAAAATCACACATATATACTGTATAAATATATATACAGTTGCAAGAAAAAGTATGTGAACCCCTTGGGATTACGTGGAGTTTTGCATGAATTGGGCATAAAATGTGCTCTGAACGTCATCTAAGTCACAACAATAGAAGAACACAGTCTGCTGAACATAATACTACACAAACATTAGATGTTGCCATGGTTTAATTGCACATAACATGTAAACATTCACAGTGCAGGGAGGAAAAAGTATGTGAACCTTTGGACTTAATAACTGGTTGACCCTCCTTTGGCAGCAATAACCTAAACCAAACATTTCCTGTAGTTGCAGATCAGACCTGCACAACGATCTGGAGTAATTTTGGACCACTCCTCTTCACAAAACTGTTTCAGTGTAGCAATATTCTTGGGATGTCTGGTGTGAACCTCTCTCTTAAGGTCATGCCACAGCATTTCAATCGGGTTGAGGTGAGGACTCTGACTGGGCCACTCCAGAAGGCGTATTCTGTGCTGTTGCAGCCATTGTTTTGTTGAATTACTTGTATGCTTTGGGTCATTGTCCTGTTGCATCACCCATCCACTGCGGAGCTTCAGTTGGCGGACAGATGGTCGTACGTTTTCCTGCAAAATGTCTTGATAAACTCTGGAATTAATTTTCCCATCAATGACAACAATCCATCCAGGCCCTGAGGCAGCAAAGCAGCCCCAAACCATGATGCTCCCTCCACCATGTTTTACAGTGGGGATGAGGTTTTGATGTTGGTGTGCTGTGCCTGTTTTTCTCCACACATAGTGTTGTGTGTTCTTCCCAAACAACTCAATCTTGGTTTCATCTGTCCAAAGTATATTTTGCCAGTAGTGCTGTGGAACATCCAGGTGCTCTTTTGCAAACTTCAAACGTGCTGCAATATTCTTTTTGGACAGCAATGGCTTCCTCTGTGGTGTCCTCCCATGTACTCCATTCTTGTTTAATGTTTTCCTTATTGTAGATGTGTCAACAAAAATGTTGGCATGTGCCAGAGATATCTGTAGGTCTTTAGCTGACACTCTGGGATTCTTCTTTACCCCATGCAGCATGCTGCACTGTGCTCTTGCAGTCATTTTTACAGGACGACCACGCCTAGGGAGAGTAGCAACAGTGCTAAACTTTCTCCATTTGTAGACAGTCTGTCTTACCGTGGACACATGAACATCAAGGCCTTTGGAGATACTTTTGTAACCCTTTCCAGCTTCATGCAAGTCAACAATTCTTGATCGTAGGTCTTCTGAGAGCTCTGTTCTGCGAGGCATGGTTCACATCAGACAGTGCTTCTTGAAACCAGTAAACCCAAAACAGGTGTGTGTTTTTTAAGGGCAGGACAGCTGTCAGCAACACATGCAATATCATCACACTGATTGGAGTCAAGGTTGGCTCACTCCTGGCTCCAATTAGCTCTGGGAGAAGTCATTAAGCTAGGGCCTCACATACTTTTTCCTCCCTGCACTGTGAATGTTTACATCTTATGTGCAATTAAACCATGGCAACATCTAATGTTTGTGTGTGTAGTATTATGTTCAGCAGACTGTGTTCTTCTATTGTTGTGACTTAGATGACGTTCAGAGCACATTTTATGCCCAATTCATGCAATACTCCACGTAATCCCAAGGGGTTCACATACTTTTTCTTGCAACTGTATATATATATATATATATATATATATATATATATATATATATATATATATATATATATATATGTGTGTGATTTTGCACAGAGCAGCCACCCGTTAGTAGTAAAACTGTTATATGGTGGCTGGGAAGTGGATAATAAACATGTCATATTTACCTGCTCTGTGCACTGGTTTTGTGCAGAGCAGCCCCGATCCTCTTTTTCTGGGGTCTTCCACCAGCACTCCTGGCTCCTCCTCTTTAGTGAGTGCCCCCATAGAAAGCCACTTTCTATGAGGGCACTCCTGCATGCTCAATTCTGAGCCATGCTGCCTGTATCTATAGACACAGGCAGCATGGCTCAGCCCTGCCTCCAGCTCCCTCGCCACAGAATTCAATTGATAGCAGTGGGAGCCAATGGCAACTGTCAATCTATCCAGTGAGGAAGGAGAGAGCTAAGAGAGCTACTGCTCTTTGGCACAACGATGGATCATGATTGGGCTTAAGTAGGAGCCCAGGAGCTGGGGGGATTCTCTGGCACAGGTTTTTTACCTTAAGGCATAGACTGCATTAAGGTAAAAAAACCTTAAAGAGTTATAAAACCCAGGACCCTGCATTCAGTCTATCTGATCTCCCACAGTACACAGAACATGGAAGTGCAATTATTTTAGTAAATATAAACTACTAAATACTTTTTCTCATCAGCAGTTAGAGCAGTCTTGTGACTTCTATCAGTGTTCAGCATAGCACTGGTTAAAGCTTGTAGGAAGAGCCTTCATTCTGCTCTAGGAGGATGCAGAACCTATGACCTCTCTCTGGACAGTGCTGATTGGCCCTGTGCTGATCACATGCACTCTCCAAAGAAAAACCTCTCTAACAATTCACACCAAACTGAACATGTGTAGAGTGACTCCACATGATATGTCTTATCAGGAGATAAGAGGGGAACAGTGAAAGAAGGGAAGGATCAGAGGAGACAGGATCAAACAGCGTTTTTACACAATGCAGAGGATTAACCCCTTAGGTTCCACAGTGAGTTTAACAAGCATGCTTTAAAGCGGAACTTCCCCTTTTGGGTGGAACTCCGCTTTAAGTCATGTCAGACTTAGTATTTGGCAGTGCACTCAGTTTAACTAGTTTATAGTTCTGTGGTAAGTACAAGTAGTTTATAGTTCTGTGGTAAGCATGGAAACAAATTACATGCATGGTGTAGGACGTGAAGGATTAAACAGCCCATGTTTAAAATATGCATTCATAGTTGGTAAATCATTTGAAATCATAACACAGTCTGATAGAATAATTTGAACTCAGGGTTTATCAGGTTCCATATTTCTGTTGCATAGGTCACCTTAGAGATGAAAATGAGCAATCGTTTTGTTAAAATCAACCACTTCACATTTGTTGGAATTTGGTAATAAAATTGAAATGTGCCCACAAAAAGTTAATCACACTGAGCTCACTGTTTAGATCTGTATCCAAATACACACAGCTAACTCCCCAATGTCCATGCAACCAGTGAGATTCCCCCCTCAGCCCCATACAAACAGTAAATCTCCAGTATTTACGTCACAAAAGAAATTTGATCCTAAAAGTGTTACTTAAAGCGGAGCTCGACCCAAAAGGGGAAGTTTTCCTCCTTCCCCCCTCCCTGTTATGGATTGGCACCTTTGGGAGCGGGGGGGGGGGGGGGTACCAGAATTTGACAGGTACCCGCTCCCACTTCTGCTGTGATTGCCTAGGCACATGACAGATCCCAGAAGACTATGGGACCATTCATAAAGCGAAACGCTACTCGCGCATGTGCAGTGGGAACCTGGCTCTGATAACGCAAGCTGTCACAGCCGAGTGCCCGCACTGCCAATGATGGTGCCGTGGAGAGAGAACCAGACTGCAGTGAGGACACACCTGGATCAAGGGACAGGTTAATGGCTGTTTTTTAAAAGTTAGCAGCTACAGTTTTTGAAGCTGCTGACTTTTATTTTTATAAATCTTGAATGGAGCTCCACTTTAATCGCTTCCCAACTTCCCTATAGCAGAAAAACTGCTACAGGGTGGCACGGGTGCGCAAAATCACACAATATTATATATATATATATATATTATATATATATATATATATCTGATTTTGCATTTCCGGGTAGGGGGCATACGCACGTGCCCCTACCTGCACCGCCATTCGCAGCCGCGGCTGTCAATCATGCACAGCACAGCCATCCAAAGTAGTGTGTTTTAC
>CATNWA010005229.1:0-14086 GCA_951230385.1 Staurois parvus
CGGGGCCCCCAGTACCAGCAGGACAAGGGCGGGGCCCACGTTCCCAGCAGGGACAATTTTCCCGGGGGCCCCCAGTACCAGCAGGGGCAATGGGCGGGACAATAGTTAAAGCAGGACAATGTCGGGAAAGGGGGGAAAATTTCCCCGCAGGACAATGTCAATAAACCCTTTGTACCCGCAGGGGCAATGGCCCGGACCCTAGTAAACCAGCAGGACAAAAGGCGGACCCATATTTTCCACGGACAAAAGTTTTTGGGGCAAAAGTAACCCCGCAGGGGCAATGTTTGGGGGCCCCCAGTAACCCGCCGGGCAATTTTCGGGGCCCCCAAATACCGCCGGGGCCAAAGTCCGGGGGGCCCAAAAGTAAAAAATCAGGGAAAAATGTCGGGACCCATAGTACCAGCAGGACAATGTCAGTAACTCCAAAAGTACCCAGCAGGACAATAATGTCAGGACCCATAGTACCAAGCAGAGACAATGTATGGACCCATTTACCAGCAGACATATGTCGGGACCATAGTACCATGCAGGACAACGTCATGACCCATATAACGACAGGACAATGTCGGGACAATAGCACCTAGCAGGGGTGGCAATGTCAGACCCCCAGTACCAAACTTCTCTATTCAATGTCTGTAACATAATCCCATCGCTCCCCTCTATCTACACTTTCCCCATCTGTCCATCCTATGTCTGGAAACATACATAACACCCCCCTCCCATCTAGTTCCCCCAGTGTAATCTATTACCAGCTACCTCTGAGTGTGGAGTACGAATATAGAGGGGAGGTGAGGGTGGGTACAATATAGAGGGGGTTGAGGGCGGTTTCACTATAGAGGGGGACGTATGGTGGGGGATACTACTAATTGAGGGGGAAACGAGTGGGGGATACAATATAGGACATATAGAGGGGACGAGGGGGATACAATATAGGAGCGGTGGACGAGGGGGGGATAACAATTTAGAAGTGGAGGACGGAGGGGGATACAATATTAGAGGGTGGACAGAGGCGTGGATTACAATATAGAGAGAGGGTGATGTGAGGGGGGTCAATATAGATGGGGGGGGTCGACGGAGGATACCAATATAGAGGGGGGTTGAGGAGGGTACAACTATAGAGGGTGGAGAGGGGCGATATAATATAGAGGGTGGTGAGTGGGGTATACAAAGTATAGTCTTAGGAGTGGGGGTGACGGGGATGATATATATAGGGGGTGGTGAGGAAGTGGATCAACAATACAACAATTAGAGGAGGGTGATGAGGGGATATAATATAGAGGGTGGTGAGGAGGAGTACAATATAGAGGGGGTGGCGCGGGGTGAGGGGGATATATATATAGAGGAGTGGTGAGTGGTCCAATATATGGTAAAATAATCTAAAAAAAAGAGGTGTGTGAGGGGGATTATAATACAGAGGGGGGTGAGCGAGTGGATACAATACAGAGGGGTGACGAGGGTGGCGATACAATATAAGAGGAGGGTGAGGGGGATACATATATAGAGGGGGACGAGGGGGATACAATATAGAGAGGGTGAGGGGGGTACAATAATAGAGAGGGTGAGGGGGGGTTACAATATAGAGGGGGGAGGAGTAGGTACAATATAGAGGGGGGTGAGGAGGGTACAATATAGAGGGGGTGAGGGGGATATAATATAGAGGGTGGGAGGGGAGGATACAATATAGAGGTGGGGTGAGGGTGGTACAATATAGAGGGGGGTGAGGGGGAGATAATACCAGAGGGGGGTGAGAGGGAGGATACAATATAGAGGGGGGTGAGGATGGATACAATACAGAGGGGGTGAGGGGGATACAATACAGAGGGGGGTGAGGGGGATACAATATAGAGGGGGGTGAGGATACAATACAGAGGGGGGTGAGGGGGATACAAATACAGAGGGAGGTGAGGAGGATACAATATAGAGGGGGGTGAGGGGGATACAATATACAGGTGAGGGGGGATACTCAATATAGAGGGGGGTGAGGGGGATACAATATAGAGGGGGGTGAGGAGGTAAAATACAATATAGAAGGGGGTGAGGAGGGGGAATACAATATAAGAGGGGGGGTGAGGGGGATACAATATACAGGGGGGTGAGGGGGATACAAATCTATAGAGGGAGGGGGGGTGAGGGGGTGAGAGGGGGATATAAGAGTGGGGTGGGAGGGCGGATACAGAGGGGGGTGAGGGGGATACAATATAGAGGGGGGGTGAGGGGGGGTACAAATATAGAGGGGGGGGGTGAGGGGGAATATAATATAGAGGGAGTGAAGTGAAAAGAGCGGACATAAAATACATTTTTACCTCAGGCGCCATCCTCCTCAGCCACACCCGGAGAACACGCCAGTCCCGCCATGATCACTTCCCCGCCCACTTCAAAGAACGACTTCCGGGGTGGGGCCACAAGGAGATGACGTCAAACTGCATGGTATACGGCTTCACAGCAAGTTCACGTTGTTGTTTTTGCGGCTCCGCCCCCTACCTTCTGATTTGCTGCTGTCTAATTAGGGCCTCTATCCCCGCCCCCATCTATAACCATCCATCATCATTAGTTACCTATATAACTAACGGTAAATCATAGACTAGAGATGATCCAATCAGAAGATAGGGGGCGGAGCCGTACAACCCCGGCGGACATGAAGGCAATGATGGAATTATGTGTATTATCTTCAGTACAATGGCGGCCTGACAGACGTGTGTGACCAGAGATACAAATAAAGATATAGTATACAAACTAATACATGTTCCCACCATACATACTACGGCGCATGTCCGGGCCGCCTTGATCCTTCACAGGTACAAAGCTTCTTCAAGAAGAAAATTAGGAAACTGCAGAGAATTTCTCCTTCCCGGCCGATTGTATCGGGAGGAATAATATTCTGTCAGAACTCTGGTAGTCATACCAGACTCAGCCAGCAGATGGCAGCGCAGTCCCCTGACATGTAGAGTGCTTAGAAATACAAAGTACTACCAAATCCATCCACAAGGCGGCAGAAGAGTACCGGTTATATTCTGTTTATAGAAAAATCAATAGTGTGAGCGCTTCCAGGATCAGCCAGCAGATGGCAGTGCAATAATGTCATATCATGTGCTAACAGATCAATCCACAAGGCGGCGACAAAGTACCCTGTAATATTCTGGTATAGAATATCATGCTGAGCGCTTCCAGGAACGGCCAGCAGATGGCAACCTAGTAACTGTATGACGTACGGCGCATGCCCAGTCTGGCGCCATTATGTGGTGGAAAAAAAAAAATAAAAAAAAAAAAAAAAAAAAAAAATTATTAGAACTTCGAGAAAATGGCGATCACGGCAGACGGAAATGTTTTGTGTCCTGTAAGAGCAGCTGCCATTTTGTACAGTCTTCAAAAATATGGCCGCCATCACAGACATTCTTCTCTTACAGTTTCTCTTCAGGTTTCGGCATGATTTTGGATAAGACAAACTACAGAGTGATTTGGACACAGATGAAGCGCTGAGCAAACTGCTAGAAACTGCATTTAGATTTACAAGCGCGGGAAAATGTTACTAGGCCCCTGCCCCTCACCATAACTATAAGATAATTAACGTATTTTGCTTTGGGGGAAAGAGATGCGATCCTTCACAGCACGACCCCGGAGATAGAAATATTGGGATCTGCAAAATGACACAATCGACTTTTGTCGAGGATCTCCTCGTTTTATATTTTATATAAGGAAATAAAATCGTGGAGAAACTTTGTAAGCTGAGACATGTCCGCTGTAGCCGCCATCTTATTGAGGACCAGAATGGCGACATGGGCATGCGTGCAGTAGCATTAAGGATAATCAGTGCTGCCGCCCTGTGGCCAGAATTAGTATGACTCCTAAGACGTATTAAACATAATAAAACCGCGTTGCCTCCTTGTGGATAGTCCTGGTATGACACCCATAATATTACCGGCACTCTGCTGCCTCCTTGTGGATGATCCTGGTATGCACCCTGTGTTACTACATTACATATTACAGAACACTCTGCTGCCTCCTTGTGGATTATGACACTGGTATGACTCTGCTGAGCCTCCATAATATTACCATAATATTACCGTCACTCTGCTGCCACCTTGTGCATGATCCTGGTATGACTCCCCCTGTGTTACTATACAGGTAATATTACCAACACTCTGCTGTCTCCTTGTGGATGATCCCACTATGATCTCCCTGGGTTACTATGCACAAAAAATTTCCGATGCTCTGCTGCCTCCCTTGTGGATGATCCTGGTATGACCCCCTGTGTTACTGTACACATAATATTATCAACACTCGTATGCCTCCTTGTGGATGATCCTGGTAGGAATCCCCCTGTGTTTACTGTACACATAATATTACTGACACTCTGCTGCCTCCTTGTGGATGATCCTGGTATGATCTCGCTGAGTTACTATACACAAAATTATTACCAGACACTCTTCTGCTCCTTGTGGATGATCCTGGTATGGCATCCATAATATTACAGAAACTCTGCTGCCTCCTTGTGGATGATCCTGGTATGACACCCATAATATTTACCAACACGTTCTTCTGCAACCTTGTGCCTGATTCCTGGTATGACTTCCTCATAATATTACCGACACTCTGCTGCCACCTTGTGCATGATCCTGGTATGACTCCCATATAATTACCGACACTCTGCTGCCACCTTGTGGATGATCCTGGTATGACTCCCCTGTGTTACTATACACGTAATATTACCAACACTCTGCTGTCTCCTTGTGGATGATCCCGCTATGATCTCTCTGTGTTACTATGCACAAAATATTACCGACCCCTCTGCTGCACTCCTTGTAGATGATCCTGGTATGACCCCCTGTGTTACTGTACACATAATATTTATATCAACACTCGTATGCCTCCTTGTGGATGATCCTGGTAGGAATCCCCCTGTGTTACTGTACACATAATATTACTGACACTCTGCTGCCTCCTTTGTGGATGATCCTGGTATGATCTCTCCCTGGGTTACTATACACAAAATATATTACCGACACTCTGCTGCCTCCTTGTGGATGATCCTGGTATGACTCCCCCTGGGTTACTATACACAAAAATTATTACCAACACTCTGCTGTCACCTTATGGATGATCCTGGTATAACTCTTTCTGTGTTACTATACAAATGATATACATTATATAATTCTCTGTAGTTACCTCAACACAATGGCAGTCTGAAATACATGTCTGAATGGACATTCAAGTAAAGAGAATACAAATATAACTATACATACTAGTGCGCATGTCCTGCCATCTTTGTAAGGAGAAACCCATGAAGTGGTCTTCAACAAAATGGCAGCCGCTCTACACATATCCTGAAGAATAGCTTTCTTCACATATCCATTTCTGATTCACCTTTAAAAAATTAGGAATCTGTGTAGCCTCTTCCTCTTTCCTCGACCCAATTGTATTGGGCGCAATAATATTCTGTGTCAGACATTCGGTGGGAGTCATACCAGGCTCAGCCAGCAGCATATGATGGCAGTTCTCATATTGTGTGCTTAGAAATATGATGTATTACCACATCCATCCACAAGGGTGGCGGATGAAAAGTACCAGTAATAGTCTGTGCATAGAAAAATTAACAGGGGTGATTCAAAGGTTCAGCCATTAGATGTCAACACATTTCAGGATATATGGAGCTTGCCCAGTCTGTCGCCCATTGTTTATCGGAAATAATTACCAAATCTTCAAGAAAATGGTCATTGCGGCATACATTTCTTTTCTATTGTACTGCACGTGCCCAGATCAGCTGCCATTATGGGGAGGAGAAAATGGCCTGGTCTTCAATATTATGTCTGCCATCAAAGATATTATTCTCTTACAATTCTGTTAAAAGGAGTGTGGTTCAGAGGATCCACCCCCTACCTTCTTGATTTGGCTGGCATATAATCATGTATCCCCTCTCCTGATTTGGCAATCTATATCAATCTATTATTTATTAGGTAACTATAACCGAACGATAAATCAAAGACTAGAGACCAGCCAACCCAGGGAGGGGAGGGACCAAACAACTCAGCACAGGGATCCTGAGTATATCATTTTCTGTAATATCCTCAGAACAATGGCTGCCTGATACTGGACTGGACATACTACCAAGGGTAATACTATGCATACTACTGCACATTCCCGAGGCGCCATCCATGAAAGGAAAAAACAGTCAGTGGTCGTAAAAAAGATGGCTGGAGCGGCAATAGACAGATCCTGAGAATCAACCTCCTCCACATATCAGTTTTCTGTTTCCACTGCAGAGAATAAGGAAACTGTGCAGATAACTCCTCCTGGCCTGATTGTATCGGGAGGAATAATATTCTGTCAGAACTCTGGTAGTCATACCAGGCTCAGCCAGCAGATGGCAGCGCAGTCCTGACATGTTCTGTGCTTAGAAATACAAAGTACTACCACATCCATCCACAAGGCGGGCAGAAGTAGTACCGGTTATATTTCTGTTTATAGAGAAAAATCAATGTGAGCGCTTCCAGGATCAGCCAGCAGATGGCAGTGCAATAATGTCATATCATGTGCTAACAGATCAATCCACAAGGCGGCGACAAAGTACCTGTAATATTCTGGTATAGAATATCATGCTGAGCGCTTCCAGGAATGGCCAGTAGATGGCAACCTAGTAATGACGTACAGCGCATGCTCAGCCTGGCGCCGTTATGTAGTGGAAAACTGTTTAGAACTTCGAGAAAATGGCGATCACGGCAGACGGAAATGTTTTGCGTACTGTGAGAGCAGCTACCATTTTGTACAGTCTTCAAAAATATGGCCGCCATTTCCGATATTCTTCTCTTACAGTCTCTCTCCAGGTTCCGGAGTTGTATTGGATAATATAAACTACAGAGGTTATCGGAGAGACGGAGCGCTGAGAGAAATACATAGAAAACTGCATTTACAATACAGGGCGGGAAAATGTTACTAGGCTCCGCCCCTCACCATTGTTATTAGATAATTAACGTGCTTTGAACTTGGACTCCATTTTAAATTTTGGGGGAAACAGATGCGATCCTTTCACACCGCGACCCCGGAGATGGAAATAGTGAGATCCTGTGGACGTGTCGTGTCGTTCGCCTATTGTTGAGGAACTCCTCGTTCTATATTTTAAATATGGAATTAAAATCGTGAAGATTTGTACGCTGAGACATGTCCGCTTTAGCCGCCATCTTACTGAGGACCAGAATGGCGGCATGGACATGCGCAGTAGTATTTACAATTAACACAATGCTGCCGCCCTGTGGCCAGAATAAGTATACTCAAGAGGAATTAACATAATAAAAAACGCTTTGCCTCCTTGTGGGTGATCCTGGTATGACACCCATAATATTACCGACACTCTTCTGCCTCCTTGTGGATGATCCTGGTATGACACCCATAATATTACTGACACTCTTCTGCCTCCTTGTGGGGTGATCCTGGTATTTGACATGATATTACTGACCCTTTGCATCTATTACTGACACTCTTCTGCCTCCTTGTGGATGATCCTGGTATGACACCCTAATATTACAGACACTCTTCTGCCTCCTTGTGGATGATCCTGGTATGACACCCCTAATATTACAGACACTCTTCTGCCTCCTTGTGGATGATCCTGGTATGACACCCATAATATTACCCACACTCTTCTGCCTCCTTGTGGATGATCCTGGTATGACACCCCTAATATTACAGACACTCTTCTGCCTCCTTGTGGTGATCCTGGTATGACACCCCTAATATTACAGACACTCTTCTGCCTCCTTGTGGGTGATCCTGGTATGACACCCTAATCTTACAGACACTCTTCTGCCTCCTTGTGGATGATCCTGGTATGACACCCATAATATTACCGACACTCTGCTGCCCCCTTGTGGATGATCCTGGTATGACTCCCCTGAGTTACTATACACATAATATTACTGACACTCTGCTGCCTCCCTATGGATGATCCTGGTATGACTCCCCCATTTACTATAACATGACATGTGGTCTGTTTGATGCAGAGTTCAAAAAGGCATCAAGGCCCAGCGGGAGAGCTCATGGCCATAAACCTCAATTAGCCTGGCACCCATATGTCTGCGAGACTCTTGCTGGAGAAGGATCATAAAGCCATAATCCAGTCCTTCACTGAGTTCAAAGACCTTGCAGATAAGCCATAAAGCAGACATCACATTAAAGACCCCCTTTCCCCTATGATTAGGTATCTTGGAATATGAGAGACTTACATAAAAACCCGGCATATATTCAGACCGCTCACTTTAATACAAGTCGCTTGATAGGTTACACCCTCTAGCTGACAGCTACAGGAGAGCAGAAAATGATATCTCCTTAACCATCCCAGCAGGTATTTCATACCTAGATATTCAGCAGATGATTCTGCATATTAATCTACCTGCGGGTGGAATGTTACATGTACCTAGGAAAAGGTATCGACCATAGTATAATTTGTGAGGGCTTTGGTCAGAGAGCTTGAGCTTCCTGCCTACAACTCCCTCCCCAAATACGGTGATTGGTTCTCTGCTTCAGGGAGACACCCTGCTAAGTTCCTAGAAAAATGCTGTTATGCTTGGAGTTAAGCTGAGCTGAGCTGAGTTGAGCTAAGTTGAAGATTCTCCCTTGTAACAATGGAACCAACTTTGGGAGATAAAGCATCCTTTTGGCTCTGAAACTTGAAAGCTGCTTAACTCAAGGCTTTTGGCAAGTACTTTATCTAAATTCCTTTCCGTTATCTCTTAGCTGTGCTATTGCTCTCTGTATGTTTATATATATATATTGGCTACATCTTTTTCTGTAAATATTTTTATTGCACCCTTTTGACCTTTTAGTAATAAATCTTACTTTCTGAAAGTGTTGAACTGTTTCTAAAGCCCTTAATGCAAACTAAGAATCCCTGCCTCTGAAGAGCGCTACTGTGTGTGTTTTAAACTTGGGTATATCTCTGCCTGCGGGGACAGTGGTATACAGAAGATTATGCAAACATCATAATGTTATTGCTGATATTGCCGAGTTTCCTCTTTCTCTGTACAAAAAGGAGGTGGTGGCATTTTGAAGGGTTAATTGCGTAACTAACCTGACCCAGTAACAATCGCTCCCAGGCTGCAAGTACACAGATTGTGGTCCATTAGCTGGAAAATCTTTGTGCAGGGTGCAGCTGGGCATGGCATTGTTATGCACGTGACGGCACGGTTTTTCAGATTGGCTAGTCCTTCGGTCACGAGTTTGGTGAGAAGGGCTGGGGTCTGACGCCGCGATCGTCACAACATGTGGAAGACATTTTTACAGCCTAGATGCATAGAGGGGCCTAAAATCCAAAGTGCACAATTAGGCTTTCAAGGAGCATACTGAATACATATCACATTTTTAGAAGCCCTTGAACACCTGGATAGTTGAAACACTCACAAAATGACCCCACTTTGAAAAGAAAACAATCCAAGGTATTTTCTGAAAGGCAGAGTGAGTCTTTTGAAAATGTAATTTTTTTTTTCTTCAAGTTTTTGGAAAAATGCATGAAAGAAAATGAATATGCAATTCTTTACATAAAGTTGTCAAATAATTTGATATTTTTAACACAGACAATATGAATACTTAGAATTACATCCCAAAGCACATGCTACTCCTCCTGAGTATGGAAATACCACAAGTGAGACTGTTTCACAGCTGAACCACACAGAGGGGTCCAAAATCCATGGGTCACCTTCAGGCTTTCTCTAATTTCCTAACTACCTATCAAATTTTTGGAGACCCTGCAGAACTAGAACAGTGGAAACACCCACAAAATAACCATATTTTGGAGAGTAAAACACCACAAAGTATTTTTTAGGCATCATGATGGGTCTTTTTTAAGACTTAATTTTTTGCAGCAAGGTTTTGGAAACTGTGGAAATAAAATGAAATTGTCAATTTAATAGGATATTTCTCACACACAACATAGGCATTCTTAGAATCACACCCCAAAATACATTCTGCTCTTCCTCTCAGGTATGGAGATATTCAGGGCAGGAGCTGTGGAACGGACAGGCAGGCCTAATGGCAGGGTCACACACCGACTGGCGACAACCACCACCCACAGACCGGAGTCCCTCAGGGCGTGGAGTCTAAGTCCCAGGCTGCCCTTCACCAGGGCCCCTGATGGTGGGGATGGACTTGACGCAGCCAGGGACCAGGTTGCGGCCCCCGAGTTACCCCAGCTGTGGTAATGGCCGCCGCCAATGGCGTATATCTGGTAGGAACCAGATAAGACAATAGCGTAGTCGGGCAGGCCAGGTCGATAACAGCAGGACAAACAGTACAGAACGGTAGACAAGAATACACGGCTCACAAGCCGGGTTCAGCAACGGGAGGTCAGATAAAGGGATAATGCTGAGAAGAGTCTAGTCAAAGCTGAGTCAGTTTCCAGGAGAGCCACGAGAGTAGGAACAGAGCTTGCTGCAACACGAACATACAAGACACGAATGCCAAGAGCAAGTGCAGACAACAGGCTTAAATGCGATCAACCACTCCCCTCTGGGGGATGGACCGCAGAGACCTGAAAGCATAAAAGGCTCCCAACATGCTCTGCAGAAACCCAAGATGGATGCCAGCACATGGAGCAGCATAACCTCTGGGAAAAAGGTAGGACCTTGACAGTACCTCCTCCTCAAGGGCCCCCTCCTCCTCCACGGCTCAACAACAAAAGGCTTCTGAGGAAAGAGGGCATGAAAAGCGCGGAGGAGGGCAGGAGCATGAACATCCGTGGAAGGAACCCAGGAACGCTCCTCGGGACCGTAACCGCGCCAATGAACCAGGAAACTGCACCCGACCGCGCAGCAATCGAGAGTCCAGGATCCGGCTCACCTCATATTCCTCATGACCGTCAACCTGGATGGGACAGTGCCGAGGCAGAGAGGTAGTGAAGCGATTGCAGACCAGAGGCTTTCAACAGGGATACATGGAAGACATTGGAGATCCGCATCCCCGGAGGAAGGGCAAGGGCATAGGCAACCAGATTCACCTTGCGGAGGATGCGAAAAGGGCCAACAAAACGGGGGGCCAGTTTGGGTACGGGCACCAGAAGATTGAGGTTGCGAGTAGACAACCACACCCGAGCTCCGACCTGGTATGAAGGAGCGGGCAGCCGTCTGCGATCAGCCTGGAGCTTCTGGCGCTGTGCTGAGTCCCTCAAGGACCTCTGGATCTGCCCCCACCGAAGAACGCAGGGCAGCAAGATGGTTCTCCACAGCCAGGAATGTCCTGTGGTGAGAACCTCACAGGTAATACCGCAGGTTGGAACCCATAGTTGGCCATGAAGGGAGACATCCTGGAGGAGGAGTTGACAGCCGAGTTCCTAGCAAACTCCGCCCATGGCAGGAGATCGGCCCAATCGTCCTGATGGTCTGAGATATAGCAGCGAAGGAATTGTTCCAGGGCCTGGTTGGAACGCTCTGCAGCCCCATTGGACTGCGGGTGGTAGGCTGAAGAAAAGGAGAGACTAATACCCAACTGGGAGCAGAAGGCGTGCCAGAACCTGGACACAAACTGACTCCCATGGTCCGAGACAACATTTGGGCAACCCATGCAAGCAAAAGATCTCCCTGGCGAAAACCGTAGCAGTTCTTGTGCAGTTGGCAATTTTTTTGAACGGAACACAATGGCACATCTTGGAAAAACGATCAATGACCATAAGAATGACCGTATGGCCTCGAGACACAGGGAGGTCTACAATATAAAATCCATGCCCAGGTGTGACCAAGGACACTCCCCATTGGGAGTAGGTTGCAGAAGGCCCAATGGAAGATGCCAAGGAGATTTGTCCGGGCACAGACAGAGCATGCGCGCTACATATGAGGCGATGTCGGAACAGAGAGATGGCCACCAGAATAACTGAGAAATGACCCAGTGAAAGGAATGATTTTCTTTTCCCCTCAGGACCCCCTGGTCTGTGGAGAGATTCCTGGTTTTATCAGCAGAATTCTGGGAACACCCCATGAACACGGTAATAACGGCAGCTTATGTTCAGAGATGTTCAAAGTTTATTAGACATTAGTAAGATTTTATTTAGACTACAGATAAAAATAAGGGAGGGGGGGAGGAGTTTCCAAAAACTGTAAACTTGTAACGTTTCCATCATGAGCTAACTACATGAAACATGAGCATATACATTTTTTGGTACAAATTGTTTTGGCTAACTTTCTGAGAAACAACCAGATAGAGACATTGTCAGGGTCATGTTGGCTTCTGTTGATACATCCTTGAACAACTAAAACAGTTTCATTAAACTTCTTCTAATATATTTGCAAAAAGCTAACTTAATACTTAAAATGGGCGAACATCAACACCACAATGGAGGTTCTCTAGATCCTTTCAATCCCCTTTAGATCATGAAACATGATCTCAATTCTTTACCTCCTTCATCTTTTTGTACATAGCCAGATAACCTTCATTTGTATTTTGCGGCTTGGTAGCTAGCAATGCAATATAATAAGCATTTAAAACATAGATATAAAGGAATAAAAAAAAAAAACAAATATATGACTATGCTTACAGCGATTACCTTTCATCATGAAAGACGGAACCAAAATCCTGATCTAGCCAATCAAAAGGAGTCATCCATCTTTCTATAGCTCTAGCTTCATCACATTTAAAACCATCTACCTGTTCCCAGTGTTGCTTTATTATTTCATAATAATCTGGAACAGTCATTGTGGTATTATCTATTCTCAAGTACAACATTCAGAATTCCTCTGTCATTTCACACAGACTGTCAGTAGCAGCATCTATGCTTTCAATTAGCTTATCTTGCAATCTCCAGTTTTTTCTAATAGCTCAGGTCTCTGTATTAGACAACCCTATGTCCGTAGAGGTCTTCTCCAGGTATGTCATCTAATCATGTTTGTGTTTATTGGTTTTATTTTGTTCTGGGAGTTATTCCCCATCCCGTGTAGGTAGGGAGGAACCTTGACCAAAAACCTGATCACTATTGTAGAGAATAGATTCTACCTTTTTTGTTTGGGTTTTATTCTTGGTTAGTGTAGTGTGGTGGGGTTTTGGGTAGGTACTGGTGTGGTTTTAACTGGTTGTTCGCTTCTGGTCTATAGCTGCCAGGATTGGTGCACTAATTGGGGTACATGCACCTAGCCCTCTTGGACATTACTCGGTTATATCCAAGGGTAACAGATCTTAGATACACAACGATTAATAGGTATTGTTTCCCAGGAAATGTGGCAATTTTTTGTATTGCAGAATGAAATTCTGGGGGGTGTCAACAAGTGTTAAAATAAAAGAAGTTTTGTTTCCAAACATTGTGTTCCCAACCATTTAAATCTTGTATCCTTTTACACTTTCTATCAGGGTTATACCAATGTGTGATCCCTACTTGTTTCCTCAACAAAAGTGGGTCGTTATCAGGAACCCCCCTCCATCTTGCAGGGACATCCCATCTGGGTTTATCTCTGTGTGAGAGTTCTGACTACAGTTTGTGATCTTCTTTATTGTGGTACAAAACTGCTTTCCCACCAATGCTGGAAAATATCCACCAGTACCCAACAAAAACTTTAACCTCTGTCCTGTTTTTGGCATGGTGGGTTCAAAATTATTTGTCAACTGGGTGAAAGGTGTAGTTGGGTACACTAGATGCTGGTTGTTGTGTTGTGATCTTTTGGGTTCTGTGGATTGTTCCTTTATACATGTATAATTAGGATGCACCTGGAAAAGATTCTTTTTCACAACCTAGATAAGCTGTAATGTAAATATTGCAATAATGTTTACAGTGTTTTATCTTATTGTCTAGAGTGGTAAGTGCGGAAGAAACAATGGGGCACTAGACATGAAATGCAGGGTTTCCTCTAAGCACAAAGACAGAAGCTGGATTAGTGTTCTCCAGAACATTCCAGTCTTCTAGATCGATTTTGTCGGCAATTGTATAGTAAATTGCAGAATTCTGGTATGTGGGGTTGGTTGTGACGCCATGAGTGTGATATAGACAATTGTTCACTGCCACCTGTTGTAATGCGGCTTCCTTTGCTACTTATATTGCTAATGCATTTCCTTTGGCAATATGATCTCTGTGTTTGTTTGCCCCGCAATGGAGAAGGTAATGTTTTTTGGTAAAAATGGTTTTTGC
>CATNWA010005230.1:0-23230 GCA_951230385.1 Staurois parvus
GAAAATTGATGAAAGATTGCAACGCAGAATAGTCCGGATGGTGGATAAGCAGCCCCAAAACATGTTCCAAAGACATTCAAGCTGTCCTGCAGGCTCAGGGAGCATCAGTGTCAGCACGAACTATCCGTCGACATTTAAATGAAATGAAACGCTATGGCAGGAGACCCAGGAGGACCCCACTGCTGACACAGAGACATAAAAAAGCAAGACTACAGTTTGCCAAAATGTACTTGAGTAAGCCAAAAGCCTTCTGGGAAAACGTCTTGTGGACAGATGAGACCAAGATAGAGCTTTTCGGTAAAGCACATCATTCTACTGTTTACCGAAAACGGAATGAGGCCTACAAAGAACAAAACACAGTACCTACGGTAAAATATGGTGGAGGTTCAATGATGTTTTGGGGTTGTTTTGCTGCCTCTGGCACTGGGTGCCTTGACTGTGTGCAAGGCATCATGAAATCTGAGGATTACCAAAGGATTTTGGGTCGCACTGTAGGGCCCAGTGTCAGAAAAGCTGGGTTTGCGTCCAAGATCCTGGGTCTTCCAGCAGGACAATGACCCCAAACATACGTCAAAAAGCACTCAGAAATGGATGGCAAAGAAGCGCTGGAGAGTTCTGAAGTGGCCAGCAATGAGCCCAGATCTAAATCCCATTGAAACACCTGTGGAGAGATCTTAAAATTGCTGTTGGGAAAAGGTGTCCTTCCAATAAGAGAGACCTGGAGCTGTTTGCAAAGGAAGAGTGGTCCAAAATTCCGGGTGAGAGGTGTCAGAAGCTTATTGATGGTTATAGGAAGCGACTGATTTCAGTTATGTTTTTCCAAAGGGTGTGCAACCAAATATTAAGTTAAGGGTGCCAATACTTTTGTCCAGCCCATTTTTGGGGTTTTGTGTGACATTATGTCATATTTGCTTTTTCTGCCTCTGTTTTTATATTTGTTCCAATACATACATACAAAGGGAATAAACATGTGTATAGCAAAACATGTGTTAATGCAATACCTTTTTTGTGTGAAATACTTGATTTTCAGGAAAAATATCATGGGTGCCAACAATTTCGGCCATGACTGTATATAATGAGGACCGAACCATTGGGAGGGGTCCAGGACCTCAGTGTGGTCTGGAGGGCAAGTGAGTAGACTGCAGGCAATCTACAAAACCCTGGGGCATTCTACACCAGGTCATCTGGCAATTTCAGAATATAAATACAAATAGCGCCCTCGTCTGGTGGTCCACAGGAACAAAAAAAATGCATTTGTTAAATCAAATCACTGTAAAAATATTCTGCATCGGATGGAATGGAGGTGAGGAGTGATGGCACATCAGGCACTATTGGGGCTAATGGAACCACCAAATTATTTATGGCCCTCAAATCTTGTACAAACCTGTAAGAGCCATCCGGCTTCTTAACAGGATTGATAGGTGTGTTGTAAGGAGAGAAACAGTTTCTTCTAAAATACCTGTCTCTAAAAATCTTTCCACTAGAGGAGCAATCCCTTCCTCCTTCTCTGGCGACAATTTGTATTGCCTCTGTTTGTAGGGCAATGCCCCTTCCTTGAGTGTGACTCTGTATGGTGTACATGAAATCAATCCTACATCCATAGAATTTGTGGCCCAAACTGGATGTGTATCAGGAGGGGATGTAATGTGTGAGGGATGACTCTCATCATTGAAATAGGTGGGTATAATAGGTACTTTGGAGGATCTGGCAACAATACCTCCTTCTGATGTTACTCTCAGAGAAATCCCTAAAATTTCCCATAAAATCTCTCCCTCTCTCTGGAATGGGTCTGTACTTCCCATATCTTCTGTCCAGCCTGCCATACAATCCACCCAGCGATTTATTAAATAATCCATTCCACAAACTCTAGCAACATAATCCTTACAATTTTCTCCCTTTTCTGGGGGACCTGGTGGGTAACTACCTCCTTGACCCATATTTAGACAGTGGATAAGATTATCTATCTTACCTTTTTATAATCTTATTTTGTTCCACACAACAAATTATCTTATACTTCTATGCGACAGAAAGAAAAAGCAAAAGATAAACAAGAATCTGCTCCACAAACTTATTAACCTTTTGATAACTTCCCAAAAGTTATCTCTTCACTGTTCTACCTGTTAGGAATGGGCTCAGCACAGGTGGTGCTGGGGCTCACCTGCCCTTGTGGGCTGCAGTAACCAGTGCTGGCCAGCGGGTGCTCTCAGCAGCCAGAATCTCACTTCTGCAATCAAGCCATCACCTGAACTGATTGCAGGAGGTGTATTTAAGCAATGGCCAGGCCTGCAGTCAGTGCCTTGGTGTTTGTTCCTATAGCCCCTGTATCTGCATTCTGCCTGATCGTGACTCTGCTAGAACTCTGCCTGCACTGACCCCCGGCTATTCCTGACCACTCTCCTGCCTGCTCCTTGTACCGTCTGCCCGATAGTTTACTGACCCTGCCTGACTGTGTTTGTGTTCCCGTCCACATATTGTTATTTATTGAAGGTTTGGTTTTTGCACTGTGTACTGTATAATCTTAATAAATTATATATTGTTTTATACCATACTTGAAGCCTGCGTTTCCCTGTGTCAGTCAGGAAAAAAATGTCACCAGCACACCGAGGATCACCAATATGGGTCCAAAGGTTTTAATAAACCATCACATAGTTACAGCAAGGCAACGTTTCGGAGTCTCGCAGGACCCCTTCATCAGGCATGTGACGTCACATGCCTGATGAAGGGGTCCTGCGAGACTCCGAAACGTTGCCTTGCTGTAACTATGTGATTGTTTATTAAAACCTTTGGACCCATATTGGTGATCCTCGGTGTGCTGGTGACATTTTTTTCCTTGCTGATTTTGTTCGGTTCCAGCCGATGGTCACTGCAGCACCCACTCATACACCACAGCCATTTTTAACGCAGGAACGTGTGCGTTTGGATCATATACGTGCTTCCCTGTGTTCAGTCCCACACATCTCTGGTCATACCTGGATCCCTAACACTACCAAAGGACAGTGTGTTCTACCAAAGAACAATCTGGTGTTTTACCAAAAACACTACTTTTTTTATATATATATATAGTGCACTCTTTTGTAACGCTATCAAAGAGTTAAGTCTGCTTACCAAAAGTAGCTGCAGGTTATCACGGGTCTATATAGACAATACAGAAATGATTCAAGACCTTCCCCTCAACACAGGGCAAGAAAGAGCTTTTGGTCATAAAAAGACAAAAGGTTTACTTACCAAGTGAGGTGGGTGGTCATCCTGGCCAAGCCCCCATGCTGAAAGGATGATTTTCTTATCCCCTCAGAGACCCCCGGTCTGTTGGAGAGATTCCTGGTTTATCAGCAAATTCTGGAACACCCCTTGAACACGGAAATAAACGGCAGCTTATTTCAGAGATGTTCAAAATTTATTAGACATTACTAAGATTATATAGGATACAGAAATAATAAGGGGGGGGGAGCGAGTTCTAAAACTGTAATTGTAAGTTTCCATCATGAGCTGACTACATGAAACATGACATATACATTTCTTGCTAGCAAAAACAAGCTAGCAAAAACTGTTTTTGCTAGCTTCTGAGAAATAGCCGGACAAAGAACAATGTCAGGGTCATGTTATCTTTTGTTGATATATTCCTTCAGCAAACTAAAACAGTTCCATTAAACTTCTAATATATCTGCAAAAACCTAACTTAATACTTAAAATAGCGTACATCAACACAATGGAGGTTCTCTAGAATCCTTTCAGGCAGGACTCCATTTTTATTCTTCTCCTATCAATGGCCAACACGGTCGCCAGACTTCATCTATGTCTTTGGGGACCTCTGATCTCCTTATGAACTGTTTCTTCCATGATGAAGATCAGCCATGGAGTATATCTGAGGTGTATATCAGGGGGTGCTTCTTCCCCAACATGAGAGCTGGGATGTCCAGCAACATTCTTCTAGAAGACATTTCCCGCACTCCAGGCACTAATACACCTCCAGGGTTGTGTGGGACCCCTTGATGTACAGGAAGACAAGACTTCAGTGAGGAACATTTCCCTCACTCAGGACAGGAAAGTGGCTTCTCCCTTGTGTGAGATCTCTGATGTCTCTTAAGATTGGACTTCACTGAAAAACATTTCCCACACTCAGGGCAGATATACGGCTTCTCCCCCATGTGCAATCTCTGATGTTTGTAAAGATTGGACTTATCAGAAAAAAACATTTCCCGCATTCAGAACAGGAATTAAGGCTTCTCTCCTGTGTGCAGTCTCTGATGTGTGTCAAGATGGGACTTCCCTGAAAAACTTTTCCCGCACTCAGGACAAGAATATGCCTTTTCTCCCCCGTGTGAGAAATTTGATGTGTATAAGAGATGTGACTTCACTGAAAATGATTCCCACACTCAGGACAGAAATGCCGGCTTTCTCCCCCGTGTGCAGCCTCTGATGTCTGTAAAGATGGGAATTGTCTGAAAAACATTTCCCGCACTCAGGACAGGGATATGGCTTCTCCCCCGTGTGAGATCTCTGATGTGTGTAAAGATAGGACTTCTGTGAAAAACATTTCACACACTCAGGACAGGAAAAATGGCTTCTCCCCAGGTGTGCAATCTCTGATGTTTATAAAGATTAGACTTCACTGAAAAAGATTTCCAACACTCAGGACAGGAATATGGCTTCTCTCCCCGTGTGAGATCTCTGATGTATGACAAGATCTGACATTTTCTACAAAAACATTTCCCGCATTCAGGACAGGAATACAGATTCTCACATGTGTGAGATCTTTTTATGCATAGTAAGTTTGGATTTAGAACAGAAACCCTTCCCGCATTCAGAACAGGAGAAGCTCTTCCCTGTTGGAAGGCCGGCCTGGTCCCGCACAGTCTGAGGTTCCTCAGGATACGAGGAATCCGATGGTCCATCTACACTGGGTGGTGATAGTCTATTTATTTACCCGGATGGACATTTGGAGGGAGCCGGGTTTTCTCCTGGAATATACTGTGTGAGGTCCTCATCTTCTACTTTCCAGTCTGGAGACAAAGTGAGACAATCCTTGGAGGTTTTCCTCATCTCCCGGTCATGGACTAAAATACAAAGACAAAGAGGATTACTAGACAGGAGCTGATTGGTTCCCCCAAACCAGGACTCCGCCCACATCAGGCAGCTTGGTCTCTGAGGAGCTTACAAATTCCACCCTCAAGGGAACTAGGAAATGGCTCCTCTGATTCTCCTACCAGGATATTTCTTTATTCATGGACCTTAGTCAGAGAGTGAGGAAACAACCAGAACTGTCTTTTATAGGAGGGACAGTGATGAGGGGATTATAGGACGAGGGGGCCCCACCCCCTCTATCACTCATCGCCATCTTTCCCAATGTTTTCCTATGTTTATATATAGCAGTTGGAAGAGATAGAGAGCAGGGGTCAGGAGTATAGTAATGTAATGTACAACATAGAGTATATAGTGCAGGAGGTCAGGAGTATTAATGTACAATATAAATTATACAGTATAAGGGTCAGGACTCATAATATTGGTATTCAGTAATCAGTGGAAGATTAAATGTTTACTGTAGACAAGTTGCAGAGATCCCACACCGCTGCCTCCCATCTCCTGAGACTGCACTCAGTGACTTGGGTCTGAGACACTACAGACATTATCCCTCCACCCGGCACAGCCAGCAGACCACAGAGCAAGAACCCTGGGAGAATTGTTCTGTCAGAAATCTTACTATGAGACCCAGGCATGGCAGCAGAAGACCCAAAGCACACCACCCCAGGTGCCTAGGTCTAGTAATGTCTATGGTGAAATGAAACATCTTTCTTGACAGCTGAACCCCAGAAAACCTCCATAAATCCAGTCTAGATACATAAATTGTGTCTGCAGCACAGAGAAGGAAGATTATCCGAGAGAAAATCCAGGAATACAGGACGGGGAACACAGCTCAGGAAAGTGACCAAGGGGATTTACAGGCTGATATCACCCAGTCCACGCCCTACTCTGGACCAATCAGTGAGCAGTATGGGTGGAGGAAATGGATTTAGTGTTCATGACCCACCTGTGCTGATCTCTGTAGGAGTGTCCTCCTCTATAAATGTCCCCGTTATTCCATCCTCCTCCATAGACTGCTGATCATCCCTCACATACGCCTCTTCTTCTTCTTCTTTAACCTCAACTTTTATATCTATCAGATCTTCACTCTAAACCAAGGAAAATGAGAGAAGAGGTCACCTGTAAAATATAAGCTCACATAAAAAATCCATATATTGTCCCCAAGTCCATGCTCTCAGCCCCACCAACCTTGTAATAGTGAAGGGATGGTGTGTGACCTTCCTGTGTGAAATCCCGGAAATACAGAGGACTCGGGGACATCTCTCTGGTGGGTTCCTGGTATTAGGTGGCTCCATCATATCCTTGTGTCCTTCTGAAAACTCCTCCATCACTCCATACTCCTCATCCTCCTCTCTTATACTCTTCTTTAACATCAATATTCTCATCCCCCGAGGATTCCACTCTGAAAGATATAATAAAAACATTCATTGTAACAAACATGCTGTGTATAAATCACAACTACCCAATAATTGTCATCATCTACCTGATGATGGTGAGGGATGGTGTGACCTTCCTGTGTGGAATCCCGGGAATACAGAGGACGGGGACATCTCTCTGGTGGGTTCCCATGACTGGATCCATCTGTAGGGAAAACACACACACTGACTGAATCATTTTGTGTTTCTATGTGTTTATCAGATGATGGGGGATCTAGGTGGATCCTCCGTACTGCTCACTCCTTTACAATAAAGTCTCCCTCTTACCCGGTGATGGTGTGGGGGCGGCTGATTGTCCATCATGACGTCCTTGTAGAGATCCTTGTGTCCTTCTAAATACTCCCACTCCTCCATGGAGAAATAGACAGTGACACCCTGACACCTTATAGGAACCTGACACACACAATGATACAGTCACCATCCAGAACATGTGAACATCCCTTGTCTAAGGTTACTGAGCATGTCCCAGAATTCCCGGCACCGCTCACCTCTCCTGTCAGCAGCTCCATCATACTTCTTGGTGACTTCTAGAATCTTCTGCATGTTGTGTCTACTCTCAGGGTTTTAGGGGAGTCACATGGAGGGCACTGTTGATAGTGGTCATAATGATCACCTGATCTTTCAGGAGAGGAAATCTCTGTTATTGAGGAACCAATAGAATATCATGCGTTAGAATCCCAGAATCCTCCTCACCTCTCCATACCAGGTCAGGTCTGTATTTTATTAATAGACGGATGAGAAGTGATGGAGGTCATCGTGAACACCTCCCAGAATCCTACCTCACACTCTCAGGTCCAGGTCTGTGTTTTTTATTAATAGAGATAAGGGGTGATGTCATGTGACCTCCCAGAATCCTCCTCACCTCTCCGGATCAGGTCTGTGTTTTAATTAATAGGAGATAAGGGGTGATGTCACATCGGTGACCTCCCAGAATCCTCCTCACCTCTTCCAGTCAGGTCTGTGTTTTATTAATAGAATCCCCAGACAGATCGTTGATGTGACTTCATGTGACCTCCCAGAATCCTCCTCTCACCTCCCGGTCAGCAGGTAGATTGATCCCTGGGGTGAGGTTTAGTATTTTTCTCAGTCTTGTGACTCTGGTCCTAAAATCCTCCGCCATTGCAATAATAGATACGATGTTACAATTGCTTATAGAGAACACTAGAAGGGAATAACAAATAACTATAACCAAACCCCGTGGTGGGCAGCATATACATGTTGATGCAGCCTCCCTCCATCGCCATACAGTAAACAGTGATCAATAAAAAACCCTAAACATCTCCATCAACCATAGGTATGAATAAAAGCAGGGTGTCCACCTACCCATCAAAATACTACAAAGACAGAGGATACCTCATGTGAGAGGTGGATTTGCTGCCAGGGAGACAGTCGGGGGGGACAGCATGCTGCCACACAGGGAATAGTGGGGGGAGAGCTTTATTTGCTGCCAGGGAGATAGTAGGCAGAGTGAATTTGCTGCAAGGGGAAATAGCATAGGATGAGTGAGCAGTTGCTGCACTGATATCAATAGGAGGAGAGCAGTTACTGCACGGGGGGAGATAGCGGGGGGAAGCAGTTGCTGTTATGGGGAATAGTGGGGGGAGCAAGCAGTTTTGCTGAATGGGGAAATAAAAGGAGGAGAGCAGTTGCTGCAAGGGGAGACAGTCTTTTGTGGGGGGAGTTCAGATACTGCATGGGGAGATAGTAGGGAAGTTCAGTTGCTGCACGGGGAGATAGTGGGGGGAGAGCAGTTGCTGCACAGTTCGCAAAATCAGTATGAAGATGCAGTCTTGGCTGCACAGGGAGATATGGAGGATAGTAGCAGAAGAGAGCAGTTGCTGCATTTGAGGGAGATAATAGGGGAGAGCAGTTGCACTTGCATGGGGAATAGGTGCTAGGAGAACAGTTGCTGCATGGGGAGATAGTTAGGAGGGAGAGCAGTATACTAGGCATGGGAGATATAGTAGGAAAACAGTTGCTGCACGGGGAACATTTAGTAGGAAAAACAGTTGCTGCACGGGGAGAAGTGGGGAAGAGCAGTTACCCTATTGCATGGGGGAGATAGTATGGAGGAGAGCAGTTGCCACTTGCATGGAGATAGTAGGGGGAGTTCAGTTTTGATTATGGGGATGGGATAGTAGGTAGGGAGTTCAGTTTGCTAGGGAGCACACAGGGAGATTGCCGGGAGGGGAGCAGTTGCTGCATCTGTGGGAGACAGTTTGGTAGAGAGTTCAGTTACTGCACGGGGACGTTAGCAGGGGGTGGAGCAGTTGCTGCACAGGGGAGGATAGTAGGGAGAGAGCAGTTGCTGCACAGGGAGGATACCCCGAGTGAGGGGGAGAGCAGTTGCTGCACGGGGAGATCTATCCCCAAGCGCAGTTGCTGCAACGGGGAGTAGTGGGAGCGCAGTTGCTGCATGGGGAGATAGTTAGGCGGGGAGAGCATGTTGCTGCACAGGAATAGTAGGGGGAGAGCAGTTGCTGCACTTGGGAATATCCCAGGGGACGAGCAGTTGCTGCACATAGCAGTTTTAGAAGAGGGAGATTGCATTTTTGCAGGTCTTAATGGGTAGTCAGGGCTGTACAAACTAGAAGCAAGGTTACACCACCTTTAAATGCAGCCACAGCACACACAGGAGGATATGATTGGCTGAATAAGTGACCAATCATCTCCAACTCCTTCACAATGGTCTTGGGTCATCTCCAAACACCTCAAAAAAATGATAATGAAAATGAAAAATCCCCATCCTGCCTGGATAGACGACTCGGAACAGAAAGCGTTTCGGTGATTCTCTCATGAACGTTATACATAATAAAATGTTCCCACAACAGGCCATATCTGTTTCTCATTATTTCTTGACGGCAAATAGTTAAAACTCCATCATCTACTCTCAAATAAAATACAAATTGTCCCCCAAACTGCGTACAGACCCCCATCCCCCCCCCATACATATCTTATCTAACACCTCCATGGAACAATAGCCCCCTATGACTCAACCCAATTCAGGAATATTGGACAATTTTACACACCAGATCCTCTCCTGCCCGCAGGCTCCTCTGGGTTGTACAACCGCCTCCATGCCGCCCTCTCCTCCCCTATACTCTTTGGTTGCAAGTTCCTGTGATGTCATCAAGATCCACCAATGCAGAGCCCCCATACCCTTCACTGGACAGGAAGAGGGACAGTCCCACTGCCAGAGTGTTTAGGGGGGTAGAGGAGCTTGCTGACAGTCTGGCAGAGGATTTTTTTCAGATATATCAAAGAGCTTTTCATGATCCCCTAACACCTACAACTGCCTTTTACCTCTTGGAGTTGGGGGGCTTCTTGTTATGCGAGGGGTTACATGTTCATCCGGAGGCGGGTGACACCATGAATGGCCATGCGCTGTTGCGTTCCTGTGCGATTCACATATGTCCGGGTCATAAAGTGTTTCATCAAGAGGTGGGTGACACCATGAATGGTGCAATGCGCTGTGCTGTTTCCTGTGTGTTCACATACAATCAGGGTGCAGTGCGATTTCACTGGATTCCTTTGAATGGGACTCTGAAAGTGAGGCGGGAGCGGTAAGCAGAGTTAGTGCATGTTACTACTCTAGCATAAACCCTTCTGTACACCATGCCATCCAGTGCGATAGAGGCAAACGCTACCGCATTTGTCACCTGCGTCTGTGCGGTGGAGGTCATCAGCAGGGGGGGGTTAGAGGGGACACCCTGCGTCTGGTTGGTGTCATCAGCAGAGTTGTGACCGACACACTTAGTCTGTGGTGTCAGTTTCAGCAGGGTTGTATACCGGACACCCTATTTCGTGGTGTCATCAGCGTTGTAACCGACACCCTGGGCTTCCTGTGGGATCAGTAGGCTCTCAGCATTGTACTGACACCCTGCGTCTGTGGGTGTTCATCAGCAATTGGTACTGACACCCTGCGTCTGTGTGTCATCAGCATTTCTATGGACACCCTGCGTCTGTGGTGGTCATCAGCGTTGGATTTTGTTACCGACACCCTGCGTCTGTGGCTAGTCATCCAGCGTTTACTTGTTTGTACCGGACACCCTGCGTCTGGTGGTTGGTCATCAGCGTTGTTGGACCGACACCCTTGCGTCTTTAGGTTGTCATCAGCGTTTTGTACCGACACCTCTGCGTCAGTGGTGTGACCATCAGCGGTTGTTTACCGACACCCTGGTCTGTGGTGTCATCAGCGTTGTACCTGACACCCTGCGTCTGTGGTGTGGTCTTCAGCATTGTACCGACACCCCTGCGTCCTGTGGTGTCATCAGCATTGTACTAGACACATCACCCTGCGTCTGTGGTGTCATCAGCAGTTCGTTTGGACACCCTGCGTCTGTGGTGTGTCTTTCAGCGTTGGTAACCGACACCCTGCGTCTGGGTGTCATCAGCGTTGTGAACCGACCACACTGCGTCTGTGGCTATGTCATCATGCAGCGTTGTACCTGACACCCTGCGTCTGTGGTGTCATACACGTTGTAACCGGACACCCGGCGTCTGTGGTGTTTCATCAGCGTTGTACCGACACCGAGTGGTTCAGTGGTGTCATTCAGGCGGTTGGAACCGACACCCTGCGTCTGTGGTGTCCATCAGCGATTGTATCAAAGACCCGTCTGTGGAGTTCCTGTTGTACCGATGATCACCCTGCGTCATGTGGTGTCATCATGCGTTGGTACCAGCAACCTGCGTCTGTGGTTCATCCGTGCAACCGACACCCTGCGTCTGTGGGTAGTCTTCAGCATTGTACTGACACCCTGCGTCTGTGGTATTGTCATCAACATTGTTACCTGACACCTTAGCTCGTCAGTGGTGCATCAGCATTCTATGACACCCTGCGTCTGTTGGTGTCATCAGCGTTTGTTTACCAACACCCTGCGTCTGTGGTGGTCATCAGCATTTGTACTTGACACCCCCTGCGTCTGTGGTGTCATCAGCATTGTACCGACACCCTGCGTCTGTGGTGTCATCAGCGTTTGTACCGACACCCTGCGTCTGTGGTGTCATCAGCGTTGTACCGACACCCTTTGCGTCTGTGGGTGTCATCAGCGTTTTGTACCGACACCCTGCTTCTGTGGTGTCTTCAGCATTGTACTGACACCCTGCGTCTGTGTGTCATCAGCATTGTACCGACACCCTGCGTCTGTGGTGTCATCAGCGTTCGTCTACCGACACCCTGCGTCTGAGTGGTGTCATCAGCGTTGTAACCGACACCCTTTTTGTGGTTGACCAACAGCGTTTTACCCTGCGCTCCTGTGGTGTCACTTTTCAGCGTTTGACCTGTAACGACACCTGCGTCTGTGGTGTCCTGGTCATCAGCGTTGTACCGACAGACCCTGCGTTCTGTGGTGTCATCAGCGTTTTTGTTACGACACCCTGCGTCTGTCTGTGGTTGTACCTTCAGCGTCTGTGGTGTCATCAGCGTTGTACCGACACCCTGCGTCTGTGGTGTCATTCAGCGTTGTACCGACACCCTGCGTCTGTGGTGTCATCAGCGTTGTTACCGACGCCCGCGTCTGTGGTGTCATCCAGCGTTTTACCGACACCCTGCGTGGTGTCATCAGCGTTTACGACACCCTGCGTCTGTGGTTCATCAGCGTTGTTACCGACACCCTGCGTCTGTGGTGTCATCAGCGTTGTACCGACACCCTGCGTCTGTGTGTGTCATCAGCGTTTGTACCGACACCCTGCGTTCTGTGTTGTCATCAGTCGTTTTGTACCGACACCCTGCGTCTGTGGTGTCATCAGCGTTGTACCGACACCCTGCGTCTGTGGTGTCATCAGCTTATCGTTGTTTGTACCGACGACCCTGCGTCTGTGGTGTCATCAGCGTTACTTACCGACACCCTGCGTCTGTGGTGTTCATCAGCGTATTTTACCGAACCGCACCCTGCGTCTGTGGGTGTGTCATCAGCGTTGATACCGACACCCTGCGTCTGTGGTGTCATCAGAGCGTTGTACCGACAGACCCTGCGTCTGTGGTGTCATCAGCGTTTTTATCCGACACCCTGCGTCTGTGGTGTCATCAGCGTTTGTACCGACACCCTGCGTCTGTGGTGTCATCAGCGTTGTACCGACACCCTGCGTCTGTGGTGTCATCAGCGTTGTACCGACACCCTGCGTCTGTGGTGTCATCAGCGTTTGTACCGACACCCTGCGTCTGTGGTGTCATCAGCGTTTGTTGTACCGACACCCTGGCGTCTGTGGTGTCATCAGCGTTGTACCGACACCCTGCGTCTGTGGTGTCATCAGCGTTGTATCCGACAATCCCCTGCGTCGTGTGTACAAACACCCTGCGTCTGTGGTGTCATCAGCGTTGTAACCGACACCCTGCGTCTGTGGGTGTCATCAGCGTTGTACCGACACCCTGCACCGTGTCATCACGGTTGTACACCCTGCGTCTGTGGTGTCATCAGCGTTTGTACCGACACCCTCGTCTGTGGTGTCATCAGCGTTGTACCGACACCCTGCGTCTGTGGGTGTAGTGTCATCAGCGTTTTTACCGACACCCTGCGTCTGTGGTGTCATCAGCGTTGTACCGACACCCTGCGTCTGTGGTGTCATCAGCGTTGTACCGAACACCCTGCGTCTGTATGGTGTCATCAGCGGTTGTACCGACACCATGCCTGCGTCTGTGGTGTCATACAGCAATTGTACCGACACCCCTGCGTCTGTGGTGTCATCAAGCGTTGTACCGACACCCTGCTCTATGTGTCATCAGTGTTGTACCCAGACACCCGCGCTCTGTGGTGTCATCAGCAATCTTACCGACACCCCGCGTGTCTGTGGTGTCATCAGCATTATACCGACACCCCGCGTCTGTGGTGTCATCAGCATTTGTACCAACATGACACCCACAACAGATTGCAAGTGCAGTGCTTTTAGAACGTGGAGCAGGAAATGTGCACAGAATGCAGATCCCCCATATTCCTCCGGGTGAATTAGCCCCCCCAGATCTCTCCATCATTTTCCTTTTCCTGGATACGGACTTTACATTTTTCAAACACGGTAAAATCAGCATATATTTTTGCTGGTAATAAACCCCAACCCCCATCTCCCCACACACTAAATGATGTCAGCCCTGACACTTGTGTCCCCCCATGGTGAAATGTGCGACTATCATGTTCCCTACACAACATGCTGCAAAGACATGGCTGGAAACAATTTTACAGGTCATCAGATTAGAGTTAGTGGGGGAATAACGACCCCAGAATGATTGCTCTCACCCCTCCGGGGTGTGACGCACCCCCATGTCAGGAACCCTCTATGTGACATCACAGGGGAAATGACAGGTCCTCTTTATGGAGACACCAGAAGTGGGGGAATTTTTGCCCCTGAAGGGGTTCATCTGGGTTCCCACCACACTATATATGTGTGTAATCATCATCTGCTGGAGATGAAAAAGACGTGTCACAGTGACTAAGGAGGAAGGAGGGAGGACGTGACGGACGTGTGACTATAGGAGCGAGGAGGAAGAGGTAAAGGACGGACGTGACTATGGAGGAAGAGAGGATGGACATGACGGGGAAGGATACTGGTTACTGGTGTAAAAATAGGAAATAACATCGTATTAACCTCCTCTGGCTGCCAATTCCACCAATGTCTCCTCTCTACTTCCATTCAGTCTGTATTCCCTGACATCACTTCCCATCTGTACCTGACATCACTTCCTGTCTGTGCCTGACATCACTTCCTGTCTAGTCTTCCATAGAGACTTTCCTGTCTGGGTAGAAGTGAGATCCCCACCTTGTGGAGCTCAGAGGAACTGCAAGCCCCGAGAATCCGTCTGGTAGTGTGACCCCGGCCCCGCCTTGTGCTGGGTGTGTTTATGGACTGTAGATCTGATTTTCTAGGACAGTCTCTCTCTTTAGCAAATTTGCAGCGATTTGTCCAGTGATGTCTGTATCCCAGACGGCGCCCCAGAGAAATCACAATGTAAAAGTGTAAAATGTGTCGGGTCCAGGCAATGGAAGACCATCAGAGTCTAAGATGGGTCTTGTAAGCAGCCAATGGGCATGCAGTGATCAGCGTTGGGCGGGTATCAGAGAACTGGTCAGGCAGAGACTTTCCCACTTTCTGGATCCATCAGGATGCTGGGCCACACAATGTGTGTGAATGGGCTCCTCTCTGGATTCTCCTCCTGCGGTGTTTCCGGTGATGAGTGCCTGGGCTTCACCAACCCTTGCCGGTGCGGGTATGTAAAGAAGTTATGGTTCTCCGTGTATCCTGTCCTGCTGAGAGGTGGGGAGTGGAGGGTCCCCATGTATGGGGGTTGGTATCGAGAGTCATCAGGGGCCCTGTGTGTGGTGGAAGAAGGGGGATTGTAGCGTGCTGTGTGTGGGTCGTTGGTGGAAGGGGGCGAGGGGTGGCCTTTCTATGTACCCACCACCTTGGTGATGAGGAAACTGCTCTCACCTTCCTCTCTGTACCCCATGTACTCACCTGTATGTTAGTCACGGACTGAAATCGTCCACTGCTTATCTGTTCCTGTCCTAATTTTAAGACGCTAGCTTATTGAAATGTGCGCACATTGGAAGGGACTCACCACGCTGACACACAAGTTCAGTCTATGATAATACTTCTAGCTATTTTTATAAATGTGAGAAAGTGAACTTATAATATGCAGAATGATGTGAGAGTCATGTGACAACAACAGCATAAGCATTATATTAGTCTTTGATTGGTCATTTCCACACACGAAAACAATCTCCGTCATGGTATCACGGGTCTAGGTGTGATCTTCTTCAGTCTTATCTCATAGAGAAGAAAAACATTCTTTGTTTCCCAAATCACACGTTGGGATGGGGGTCTGTGTGAGTGTAGAGCAGACATTTCTTATTAAGCAAGGATTTCTTATAGTACCACAAAGCCCAGGCAGGCAGAAAATATTTCACACAACATTATGTATTTAAAGTATAAAAGTAAATATTTATAAAACTTATAGAAATAGCGTATATATATTATATTTCAATAGGAAACGAAATAGGCATTTTACCAAATCCATCACAGTCCCCCCTTAAATATGGACTATTTTCCTCTGTCCCTATAATAGACCTTACGCTCATCTGTCCCTATAAGACCTCGCTCATCTGTCCTTATGTACCTTGGTAAACTCTTCGTTTATGCTGCACGTTAGACAGGTGCTGATGGACTATTTCATCACCCCCCTTGACACAGACTTTGTACATAAAGGAAGTCAGATGCTATCCCTACAAAATTGTGAGATTACTGTTGGCTGGGGAGGGACCGTAATGGGGTAAAAGGTTATTTCTCTCCATCTATCATGTGGAGATCCTCTTGCTCTTGGTCTCAGGAAGATAGGTGTTCTGTTGTCTACAAAGCTTTGCTCATCAATTTCCTCACACATGGGTATAACACAGCTCCGCAGACAAAACAGGGCCAGGAGAAAAAAAAAACCCGAGAATTAATTAGAACAGGTTACCCCATATTTGAACAAGTAATCTTTTGCCACCCACGTCCAATCCAACTTAAATATTGAGCCCACGGGTTCTTGTGATGCCCTGAAATTCTTTTTCAACACAACTGACAGATCTTCCAATTTTTCTTCAATTCGACAGAGTTAAAGAAACTTTACCATTCGGTGCCGCCATAAGTATGTTCCAGGTAATATATGTACAAATCAATGATCCAGTTCCTTCTTATCAGTTTGTACAGATATAACACTTCCTTTTTTCTGCTATTAAATAATGTCAATAGCCAATCCTAATACCTTGGAAAGTCATATATAGGCTTGTAGGGGCTAACTGGTCAACGAGGGGGTGTTTCCTTGGTAGGGCATCCCCTGGTGTAATTCACAAACCTCTGTTGGTTGGTAGTATATGTAATTTGAATCTAGATCTACATTTTAATAAAGACAGTTATCATAGGAATCAGGGAGTCAAAGCCTGCTTTACTTGGATCTCTGGCTTTTAAATTTATTAGGCACCCTTACCCCCCTTGGGACTCCAATGTCATCTGTATACACATGTGGGTCAAAACTACCAGAAGGAGCTTTTCGTTTCCATCCTACGGCTCAGGTCGTTGCGGTCAGGGGTAATTCATCTGCTGAGGATGTGGAGAGGCATAATGGCCTTTTGCTAGAGCACACACACCAGTCCTAATTCCCTTCCAATTCTGGTTCTAATCTTTTTGGTCCCCAGGTAAATAATCCATGACACATATGTATAAACCTAGGTCACTACTAAAATTCGGAAACAATGCTCCGTTGTGTCAAGAATCATATAGAGTTATGGTCATAGCACCACAAGGGATCTATACTACAGAAATCAACGGTTAATACTAGCTACATGTAGTGTTGGATGGAGTTTGTACCAAAATATAGTGGAGAGAGCTACCTCTTCGGGTGTAAATCCAACCTGTTGATCCTCTGTCAGACTTTATTAGAAAAAGGATATACAACATAGTTGTCATGGAGTTGTAAGATGACGCATCATTTCCCTCAGTTGGTTATTGTGACTTTCTTTGCAAGTGGGAGGCGTTGTATCCAAGTGTTTCTTCCTCGTCCACCTTGTCAGCAGGGGTCATGTGCGTCAGCCAGAACTTGGAAACCGGAATCAATCATATCATGGCTCAGGTGAATGTTTTCCTCATAAATTTCTTTACTAATACCCAATCTCCAGGTTAATAGGGCTGGTGGAGTTCCCTGTATCTGACACAGAATCTGGAATAGAGAAAAACACTAGGACATGGATTCGGGTTTAAAATTCACGGTGATAATTACAGTCACATAATCAGGTTAACACATCAGACTGTAATTGCAGACTGTTGTGGAAAAATAAACAACCAATCTGGGGGCTGAGCTACAACAAAATCCTCATAAAGTGGGATAGGGACGTGTTCCTCCTCTTGTTAGTGTATCTGACATCTAATTAGGGCAATAGGCAGACTGTTACTGGCCAACTCAAGCCAGTCTCTTGGGCCATTTTTTTAGCATTCCTTTCTATGTTATTACACTAACCTTTGGGGGTGTTGTTAGGGATATATAGAAGCCCCAGAGTGACTCCTAATGCTCGCCCATATTTTCATTTGGATACGTATTGTAAGCTGTTGGAATGGCGTGGGGCCCTCCTGGTCCCACGTCGACTAGTCACCCTTGAGTAAGCCATATCTCTGCATACAACCTCATTGATGAGGAGTCTTCTTCGAAGTTGTTTTAGCAGTCGTGTTAGTTACAGCAAAGGCCTCTGGCCAACTTGGGAAAAACATGTCCAAAGCAACACTAGGTTTGTACCTCAACCACCCCTCGTCTTTGGGCATCTTGATATGGTCAATTTGGGTAATCCTATGGAAAAGGGTAGTAGGGGTTTGGCCAAGTGGTTTCTGTGGTGTCTTCTCTGTGCGTCCCGTATTGCATTTTACATTTGCACAAGATGTCACATGTTCTTGCAAAAATTGTTCGTCATTGTGCAGTGAATTCCAGGCCGCTATATAGTACTTGTTGATAAAAAGAGATCATGAGGAGCTTCTTATTGACAGAATGGGCTAGCTCCGTGGTGTCCCCCGTGGGACTAACAGCTGGAGGAAACATCTCCTTGGGGAAACAAGGCCTCTTGTTGTTTACACTCAAAACCAGACCGTACTTTGAAGATATGCTTCCTCCCATCTCCAGCTTTCTTTTTCTTCTGAACTTTGCTGCTATCTTGGAAAGTTCCTTGAGGTAGCATCTGTCACAGGTAAGTTCTGTAAGTGTGAATATTGGTTCCCACTCTCGGTTCACCCCTCTGCCTTCCATTTCTGGTGATTCCCATGGTCCGCGTCGTTTTGCCGCCAGTTTATTGCCTTTTGGAACTATCTGAAGAGTTTAATTTTCCCAGGAGCTTTTACCTTCAGAATAGCCCACTTGAGATGTGTAGAACGGAATGTGCTTCCAGCAGTATGTTCGCCAAATGGATGCTCCATGTCTTTTGGGAAGTACCTTGCCGCAGTCATAAATCCTCTTGCCTTCCATGTGGGTCCAAAAGTCATGGGCCACCCCAAAGGGCTGTATCTGGGAGGTCTGTGATAGATATTGGCCCTTTTTATCCTTCCACCATCTGGCATGCCTGTTGTAAGTGCTTGAAAATTTCAGCTCCGCTGATGCAGATTAATGCTGGCGATAATAGTGCTCATTCTCTGTAGGACTTGTGTCTGCTGTAGTGGGACCACAAATCCTGTATAATATTTGCCTCCATCGCGCATACCCGGGAAAACCATCAACAAAAAAGGTGAAGTCTGGGCCCCTGCAGTGTGTTTCACTCACTGTGGGGAGTTTGGAAGATTTCCTTTTTTCATCACTTCAAAAAAAAATTTTAAGAGGCTCAGTGGCCCCATTCCCCCTCCATTTTCCCTGCATTAATTTCATTCCCCCCCCTCAGAAATTTGGGGGAAGGGGCCGATTCAGGGTTTGGAAACTTAGGGAGTGACGTTATCAGGAAATAGGAGGGAACCCCGTAGCCTAGGTTTCCGCCCTGGGGAAACAAATGTTTAGGTTGGATTTTTTTTAAAAAATGGCAGAAATTGCATAAAGTCCAAAAAACCCAAAGTTCAGTCCCAGTAAGGGATATCAAGGTTTTAACCAGCAGACTGGAAAAGCAAAACTGCACGCAGAAAAAGGGGTTCTCCCTAGCCACAGGGTCCAAACGGCATGAAAATTTACCTACATGCCTTAGCAGTTTCCGTGGGTCGGGGCCCCAATACCCGTGCCAGGGCCCTTTGGGCTTTTCAACCGAAAAATTTAAAAGGGTTTTTCCGTAGTCTGGTAAAACCTAGGGCTGGGGCTGAAGAAAGTAAGCTTTTTTTAGGGGGCCAAAAAGGGTTGGAGGGGGCCCTTTTCCCCCCAAAAGGAATTTCCCCAGACTTGAGACCCCTCGTAAGAGTTTTCAAAAAACCAAGAAACATCGGGAATCCATGACCAAAAAGTAAAATGGGGTTCAAAAAGGGCAGGGATTGGTTTCGGGGCCAAAGGGGGAGGGGGCAATTTCCTGGATGGCCTTAACACTTTCCCTCCGTAAATCCCTTTGGGTTCCATGTGAGAGGCAGTGGCCCAAACACGACTGTTGTAGAGAAAACCTTTTTGCAATTTCCCGGTTTAGGGGCCAAAAAGCCGGGTTGTCCCAAGAAAACATAGTAAACTCACTGGGGCTTCTTCACCCGTGGGCAGGTCACAGCACAGGGGAAAAAAGTCTTTCCACAAATTTAAGAAGGCCACTCCCCGAATGTTCCTTTTGCCACGGGGCCCATTAGGGTGGCCCAGGGTTTTGGAAAAACTGGCTCAGGAAATTTTTTAAACCCCCTTGTGGCAAAACTGTCCAGTTTTTATTCCCTGCCCCTCATGGAAAAAAAAAAAACGAAGAAAAAACTGCAGGGAAGATACCCGGTGAAAAAACCTTTGCTTTTTGGAGGTACCCCTATGAGAAAAGCCCGGGGGTTTTGGGAAACGATAGGTGCTCTAAGACTGGTTTTCCAAAAATTCATTTCTGGGGAAGGTTTTGTACCACCGTACTTCTCTGGTTTCCCCTTTTGGGTTTTGTTTTTCTTTTCTTTATGGGGAAAAAAAATTTTAAATTATTTTTGGAAAAGGTTACAAGGTATATTTGCACATTTTTACCAAAAGGGGATTTAAAACCCCTGTTTCGAAAGGGCCCCTTGGAAATTCGCTGGTTTTTCAGGGGGTACTTTGGTTTCCTGGGGGGGGGGAGTTTCCAGGCTTCTTTCCCAAACCAAATTGGGGGAAAACCTTTTAAAACGTCCAATACTTGGGGTTCCTGGGGACCATAAACAATTTTTGGATTTTTGCCCCCAAAACATCCGGGCTACGAAAGAATTTACCATTGACTTGTAAGCCCGGGGACAACAGGGTAAAAGGTCGGCTCACCTCAGGTTTTTGGGCCTTTCCCATTTTTTTTTCCAAATTTTTGGGTACCAATATGGCCCCCCCTCCGGGAATGTACGGGGGGCCTGGGCGGGAAAAGGGACAAAGCGGGAACCCACAGGTTGGTTTCCCAAACAGGCAGGGGTACTGGGTTTGGGCGGGAAGGGAAAAAAGCAAAGTAGCAAGATGGTTGCCATCAGGAAGTGTCCGGGGCAGGGCGGGGGGTGGGGGGCATAAAGTGGGCGTTAGTTTGAAGGGAAAAGGCTGTCCCCCCCCTTCCTCCACCCCCATTCCAACATAGGGGGTGGGGTTTTTTTCCCCAAAAACCCCTTTCCCAAAAACAATTTTGTGATACACATACATTATACCCAAACGCCTTTTTCTTTAAAAATTTTTTCTAACTATCCTTTTTTGCAACACTTTTTTCAGTTTTGTACCAAACTTCTGTCACTTTCAGCAAACCTTTATCACATAACATTCCCCTCTGTTCCTACAAAGATTTATGCCAGTCCGGGCCTTCACTTACAAACTTTCGTACTTTAGATAACTTTTTTTCTGGGTTCACTTTCCCTTTACACCTCTTCACAATATGACATGCCATAATCCTTTTTTAATATTTAAAAAAAAATTAAAAGGGAACACATAAACAGTTTTTTTTTTTTTTTTTTCTCTGTAGCAATTAAACCCGTTTTCGTCCACTACCTTTTGGATAACTTTGGCTAAAAATTAAAACCAAGCAACTTGCTTTCTTCAGCAAAAATTTTTTTTTTGTCAACTAAAAACATTTTTTCTTTCTTTTTTTTTTTTTTTTTTTTTTCTTCGCCATTCTTTTGGCTGTAAACGACCTCCCTTATCTGGATTCCACATAATTTCACTAACTTTTTTTAAACCCTTTTAAAATACTGCTCCCCCTCCCCTTTTGCAACCAGGGCATGGGGGTAACATTTTCCCTTTTTAGGGGTCCCCTTTTCAGCGTCTGACCCATCTCCTCCCCCCTTCTCTGTTTTTTCAAAAAGGGAAATTTAAAAACACCCCCTTTACAGGGGCCCGTCCAGACCCTTTTCCTTTAAACCCTTAAAAAAACCCCAACCTTCTGTTATGAATGGCAAACAATTTAAATCACAGACACAAAAATTTTTGGGGCCTAAAAAGCATTTTTCTTTGGGGGGGCTAATTTTCAGATCACTGATTTAAATCTTCGTAACCCACACAAAAACAGTTACGGCCCCCCCCCTGCCACACTACCGTTTACCGTACCCGACACCCCTCTCTTTGGCAAAACACAAGGTTACCACACCCAAGGGGAAATTAAAGTGTCAAAAACCCCCAGTAGGGCCAAATCCTCTTCCCCCCAAGACTGATACATAAAAAACACACAAAAAGACCCCCGGTAACAGATAAGCAATGCAGGTAGATTTTTAAAAAAACTCCGGGGATACAAGGTTTCCTCCTTTAGTGACCTTTAGCAACCCTTTCAGGGACAGGTATGAAACAACAACAAAGACAGGATAAGCCAATTTGGTTTAAAAAGCAAAATAAAAATCTTACCAAAGCTCCAAGGGGATCAGTCTCCATCCCTCCAGTTTGACTGACACCTAACCCCTTTCAGGTCGGCCCGGCCCGCAGGGTTTAAAAACCCCGGGGCCCCCGGGGTTTTGGCATCACTGATTTTTTTCAAGGGCTAAATATGTCCCGGGGCTTTTTCTGTTCCTGTCTAATTTTTTTTTGACGCTACTTTGGAATGTTCGGGACATTTTGGGAAAAGGACTCACGCTGACACACCCAAACCAGTCTATGAATACTTTTTAGTTTTATTATAATGAGAAAAGTGAACTTATATATGCAAATGATGCGAGAGTCATTGAAAAACAGCATAAGCAAAAAATTAGTCCCCCTGATTGGTCAGTTCCCCCGAAAACAATCCCCCGTCATGGGTATAGGTGGATCTTTTCCAACTTTTCCCTTTTAGAGAAAAAAACATTCTTTTGTCTCCCCAAATTTACCGGTTTTTGGGGGGGGTTCCCGGGGTTTTGGGGCAGACATTTCCCCAAGCCCAAAGGGAATTTTTTATAGTACCACAAAGCCCACAGGCAAAAATATTCAAAACCCAAAATAAGTAAATTTTAAAATATAAAAAATAAATATTTTTAAAAAAACGGAAAAGAAATAGCGTAAAAATAATAAAAAAATTCAATAGGGAAAAGAAAAAGGGATTTTCCAAAACCATCCCCAAATCTGCTTTCCTTTTGCGCAGAGGGAAAAGCCCTTGAAAAAGGGGGTTCCAACAAGAAAAACACCCCAAAAAAAAACCCCCCCCGTAAACGTGCAACATCTTTGGTTTCCCGACCAACAAATGGACGTTTTGGAGCGGGCCCCCCCAATCCGCGGATCTTCCCCTCCAATAAAAAAAATTTTTGGGGGGACAAAAAAAGCCCGTTTCCCCGAGGCCAAACCAAGAAAAAAAGAAAAAACTTTGGAATTTGGTCCAAAACATCCCCGGGCGGAAAACCCCGATCACAGGGGCCAGAAGTTGGGGGACTCCAATTTCAACACAGTTAAAAGCATTCTCAGAAAAATTCGACTAAAAACCAAAATTTTATGAAGCATTCCCAAAGGGGAAAACAAAATCTTCAAACATTTCTCAGTTTTTAAATTTAATGTTTTTGGGGTTTTTTAAGAAGAAACAAACCGCCTTTTTTTTTAACCGCAATATTCCCCTTTTCCCTTTCCAAATTTTTTTAAAGGGAAAAACACAAATTTTTAAATTTTTTTTTTTTTTCTTATTTTGGGGATTTTTGGGAAAAGAATGTGTCCCTGTTCCCCCAAGGGATTTTTTGTGGATGGA
>CATNWA010005231.1:0-12945 GCA_951230385.1 Staurois parvus
TATCGAATTTAGTCTCGAATTATCACGGCCATTGAAAAAAAAAAACTAGGGCCTTCTGGGGGAAAAGCAAAACAGGAACCGGAGTAGAAAACGGTCACTTCGGAGACAGAGGTGTGAAATGAAATGTGGAACAAATAGCGCTGAATTGTTTGTTGTCTGCCTTCGACTTGAGCATGTTGGTGCCCAATGGTCCCTGGCCTAATTGGCTATTGTATTTCCAGAGGCCTTCGTGGAATGCAATGCCAAAACCAAAAGCCTGTTTTCCAGATGTAGCCTCCGGCAGATGTGAATGAGTAACTCTCCGCAGATAAATTTACAGACTCCCCTGAGCCTGAGGTTATATAAAATCGATACTTTTCTTCATAAAACAAATAGTACACCCCTTGTGTTTGTCGTACTTTGTATTTTAAAGTATGCATCAAGGTTGCCACTGAAAAAAGTGGCCCCCATCTTGTTCAACCCTTCTGTTATTCTAAGGTGTTAATATATATTTGTGACTAATGGTTTGCAGACGGTTGGCAAGCTTAGAAAAAAAAAAAATCCCTGAGGGTTTTTGCGAAAATATTTCTAAGAAATGGGAGGGTTTAAATCCTTGTTACTCTAGTTGTAAGTGTTGGCTTCAACAATTATTGACTTATCTTTTGGGAGTTGTGAGCTCTGCAGTAGGACAGGTCTTCTTAAGTAAACTGTGATATAAAAAATATGTGAACATGAACTTTATAGATATTCACTAGAGAAGATGGGACTTTCAGGGTGCATGAACATGAATACCAAACATATCAAAAAGTTATATCATTTTTATTTCGTATTTTTGTAAAAAACACAAAAGGAAAAAAATTTAAAAAAATAATTTCAGTACGAAGAGTAAAACTGAGATTCAAATTTAGTTATGTAATCGTAGTTACTCCCTACATGTTTCGTCCTTTATAGGCACATGCACCTCACAACCAAAGACACACACATGAATAACAACTGGTTCCCATAGTACCACCCTAGAGTAACACCCAATTTCTTCAATTCGTAAGTAAACTGCCTGAAGTTATAAACCACAATACAGAGACCATTGTTTAGTGGCACAGGTTTGTTGTCAGCAGAAAAAGTTTGTTTGGAATAAGTATCTTGTGTAAATCCATACAGCTGTGGTCTTGCCCTTCCAACTGTAGCACCCTCCTAGTGTAGTGTAGGCTAGTAGGCAAAGTCAGTTAGCTCCTCTTGTCAGGGTCCTTTCCACGGCAGGAGTTCTGGAAGATCTGGCATTTCTGCCAATACTCTACATGGCCGCAGAAGGACACATCAGCCTCAGTCTGGTGCCAGACGGCCTTTATAAGGAGGCTCATCACTTCCTCTGGTTGCTGGATGATCTCTAGCTCCCTGTGCTTGTTCCTGTTTCCTGTGACCTGTGACTTCCTGATACCGATTTGGCTTGCACTTGGATGTCTACTCTACTGAACCCCTGATCTGACTCGGTTTGACTAAACGATACTCTCTCTCTCGCTCCTTTGTGTATGACCTTGGCTATTTATCCCATCTGACTATGTCTACTCTGATTCCCACCTGGTACTGACCTTGGCTTGAACCGGCTATCCAGTAAATCTCTAATCCCGAAAGGGCTTGCATACTCACGCACAGGCGCCACCCGTCTGCAGACCTATCTCCGTGCACAAGCTGTGCTTCTGAGTGGACACCAACCAGCACTCCCTACAGGTGATCTGTGCCACTTTGGGCCTGACTCCCGCTGTCCCACTCTCAGGGGGGTCCGGAACTTAGCCGCAAGGAAAGCCTCTCTCCATTGGCCTCCATCACCAGCTACGTGATACCTCTGTAAGCAGTGGAGCAGAAGTTGATTGCTTAGGGCTGCTCAATGTCTCACAGGCTGCTGGTCTGATTACTTCCCCTGTATTCTATAGGATTCTAGAATTATAGTGGGAGGAAGAACAGGGCAGGTAGGCTAAATATTTGTGGAACTTCAACCAATCCCTGGGAAGGTGTGTCCTGTAGGTGGAGAGGGATACTATAAATAGTCTGAGGCCTGAGGCAGCAGTGCAGTGTCCCTGGGTCCAGTCCTGCTGGAGGAGACCCCTGTACAAGGGCTCTGCCCTCTGTGCAGGAGTGCTAGAGAAGCCCTGGTGAAGATATTGAGGTCCCAGCTAGGCTTTTAGCTAGGGGGTCTATTTTCAAGCCTAAAAGTCCTGGAATGTATCTGGATTAGGAGAGAGCTTACTGGAGAGAGCCAGGAGGAATCTGGAGGGAAGCAATGTGTCCAGCTGTCCTATGGTGGTGTGATCCTGCAACTCCCTCACAGTGAAGAGCCTGGTGGATTTCGGATAGGAGGCAACCGATAATACCTGTGGTTGAGTGAGTAGATTTGCTGGAGAGTCAGTGACTGTGTGCAGCTTTTAGTCCCTAGGAAGATTCATAGTCACTGTCACCTCTAGAGATTCTCTGGGGACATTTTTGGTATAGTTCAGCAAGGTAGTTCAGAAGTCCTCAGAGTGTTCAGTTCTGGGTATCCATGTTTCCTCTCCTATTCAAGTTCAACGATTCCAATTAAAACCCTAAAATAAACCCCTAGACTGTTCCATGTAGCCAGTAGAAGAGTGAAGTAAATGCTTTCAATCTAGGAGCCCCGCTAAAATAGTTAGGAGCCAGTTTTCTTTTTTTTTTGACTAACGGCTTTATTTTCGATGACAGAGATGATAGATCTATTCCCAACTTTGTGTGCTCAAAGTGGGGAATAAGAACTAAGCTCTTTCTTAATTGAGTGAGGAAGAGCTAGGCAATTCACTTTGATTATTGTTTATTACAGAACTGTTATAAATATACTTCTCAATGGTCATAAAAACATCTTGAATCTCATGGACCAGCTGCGGCTAAGAAACCACATGTGGATAACAAGCCACTACGAGTGGGCCACTGCTATAACAAGTAGCTTGTCTTGTGCCAGAAATCAGGAATTTAATTTCCAGCAGTCTCAGGCAGGGAGAAGTGGGGACATTTCCAGTTGTGGTTTATGAACATTATACAGAGATCTTATTGAAACCACAAAGAAATTGTTTAATATTGCTCTGGTTCTCCCGGGGAATCTCCATCAGCTGAACTCCAAGAAAACCACAACAGGGGCCAATTAGTGAGCGTTTACCGTGCGTTCCTTGACACTCAACACCTTATAAAAGTGATATTGACTTAATGTGGTAGACAGCATTGCTGAGAACCGGGATGCTTCGGCCTAGCCACAGTTTCCATCCTGCTCAGACAGAAATAATATTATAACCCCGAACCAGGGTATGGGCAACGCACGTCCTAGTAGCAACTGTGGCACTACAAGCCCCAGCATACTATGCGCCTACAACATATAATGTTGCCTGTAGGCATATCAGTTTAGGAAACATAATTGTAAATATTGTGTCAGCAAATTATACATTTTAAGCCTCTATGACACTCTTTATTCCACCTGAAGCTGGCCGTAACATCACATCGTGATTGGCAAGATGTGACCACCGAAAAATGACTCATTAAAAACAAGTTTTCTATAAAGATGTGTATTTAGAATATCCAAGTGTGCATGTTTGTGTCTGTGGAGCAGGAAGGGAGGAATGCAATGAGATTATACCACAGAAAAATACCAGGCAGCCAAGAAAATGGAACAACGCAATTCCCCCTACTGAGGATGCTGGGCCAGGTGTGTCTACTGTGTGCTGCTACTTACAGAGCCAAAAAAATCAGCCATATTGGAGTTGAATTATCTCATGTCTATGTGCACCTTAGAGTCAATTTAGGCCTGTGTGTTGCAGTAACGCACAGTTGGACTTGCAGCCAATGCATCCGCGCTGCAGCCACCACAACATATATGCTGTACATTGTGATATTAAAAATGTCATATTTGTTAACCACTTCATGTCCGGGCCAGGGGCGGACTGACAACGCATGGGGCCCCCCGGGCAATAGGGGATCATGGGGCCCCTGTGTCCTAGCCCAAACTCAAAAACGTCTATGAAAAAGGTACCAGGGGCATCTCATGGGGCCCCCTACAGACCCCGGGCCCTCGGGCAGTGCCTAAGTTTCCAAATGATCAGTCCGCCCTGGTCCGGACACTTTCACCCCTTCCTGTCCAGGCCAATTTTTCACCTTTCAGTGCTGTCGCACTTTGAGTGACAATTGCGTGATCATGCAACACTGTACCCATATGAATTTGTTAGCATTTTGTTGAGACAGATAAAACTTTATTTTGGTGGTATTTATTCACCATTGGGATTTTTTTTTTTTTTTTTTGCTATATAAATGATAAAGTCGAAACATTTTGAAAAAAGGGGTTTTTCTTATAAAATTTTACAAATAATATATTCTTTGTTTATAAATATTGGGCAAAATGTATTCAGTTATCTTTTTAGTAAAAAAAAATAACTCAAATTAGTTTATACCCAAAATTATAATTTTTCAAAAAAAATGTTTTTTACATTTTTTTAGTTTATTTTTTTATATTATTATTTGTTTTTTTGCTTTTTTAAACATACTATCACCCTAGCAGTACAGTGTCACCACAGTGACCATAGTGACACTGTACTATTTGTGGGGGGTGATGAAGATTTTTTTTTTTTGTTTACACTGATTGCTTTTACACTCATAAAGGAGAAATACTGTGAGAGCTGTGATTGGTCACAGCTTGTCACATTGTACAAGGTTGTTGTGAATAGCCCTGTACCATTTGATTCGGTGATCATGCACAGATTTCACACGTAGTAAGCAATGATGTCAGAAGTGATATTTGCTTACTACTGTTCATGTGATCACTGATGGGCCAGTCAGTGATCACATGATCGGGGACCTCACACAGAGGTCCCGTACGACGATCGGTGTTCCGCTGTGTCCGGGGAACACAGCTGGAACCAGAGCGTGGTGCCACGCGCTCCCAGGGAGCACACACAATGCAAAATTAAATCATCATAAAAAAAATTATAATAAATAATAATACATTTAATTCAATAATATAATCAAAGCAAAAACACTGAAATGTGAAATAGAGCGCCAAGTTCGCACATCGCTGAGCAAAGTCGCAGAATCGTTTTCAGTGTCTGATGAGGAATTTCCCCCACCAATCATTATCACTCAATTCTGCAAGTGGTTCTGATTTACTATCGCTGTTCTCTAGCCGGTCTAAAAACCGCTTTTGTCCTAAAGGGACGCTTTTTGGACGCATGGACGTTTCTCAGTTTCCAGGCAGAAAGAACAGTAAAAAATGCAGGCAGGGTGCCGGACAAAGCACTCGGGACAAAATGTATGTGAAATGGTTTGATACAGGAATGTATATACTATCAAATTTTAGTGTATTTAGTGAATGTCAAATTTTTACATTTTTTTAAATTCCCGCCAGTTCCGCCCCCGTACGTCCCGACGCTCACAGGGAACGGAACCTGGAAGACAGATGCCGGCATCAGCCGGAGGACATGGCCGGGGATGCTGCAGGGGGGACATTGCGGGGGCGCAGGACAAGGTAAGTGCTGGTGGGATCCCAGAGCAACTCTGCAGTGTATTCCCGAGTGTAGCTCGGGGGGGTTACGCTTCTGGTACTGAAAGTTAACCAAGAGCTACACTCAGGAATACCGCCAGGGGGGTTAACTGAACAAACTGAAGTTAGAAACCATGCACAGCTGCACCAGATTGTTCCAGTTTTTAGTAAATCCCTCCATATGTGTATGTGTCAGGGGACCAGAGGCGGGACTGACAATTCATGGGGCCCCCGGGCAATAGGGGATCATGGGGCCCCTGTGTCCTTGCCCAAACTCAAAAAAGCCTATGAAAAAGCCAATGAAAGGTACCAGGGACATCTTAACGGGCCCCCTACTGACCCTGGGCCCTCGGGCAGTGCCGAGTGCTCAAATGGTCAGTCTGCCCCTGCAGGGGACTAATCATAGAGTAACTGGCACTGTTGCCAATACCCAGCATGGCTGCAGGTTGCACGCCTCTGTGTACGCTGGCACACTCACATCACAGTGGCGCAAATCAGCGGGTGCCCCTGCATGGTGGCACACGGGGCTTAATAAATTATGGTGGCCATTTGCCTTTAAAAGGATGACTCCTGACCCTGCTTCCTGCCTGCAAGTACGGCCTGCCACCTCTGAGGAACATCTGCTCTGCAGTCACTCCTGCTGGTCCCTAACATTTTCAGGTGACCATCATCTCAGCTCTTCAGGCTCCTACAGCTGGCAACCCATGCTTCTTTGGGCAAAACATCTCCTATCCCTATTTCCAGGGGTGTTTCCACCACAAGGTGATCTCTCTCAGCGCTCCTGCCTCCGACCAGGTACGTGACAGTATGTCACTGAAAATCGTATTATTGATGAGCAAACATGAGAGATGATATAGGTTGCTTGATAATGTTGCTGGACCTGGGTTGCTGGAATAGGGGTATATGGGGGTTCACAGAACTGCGCTCTACTACACAAATGTCTACCTATACACCCCTGGGTCGAGGCTGCTGGCCCTTGGGTAAGGGGGTCTATGGGTTCAAGCTACAGATATGATATACAACCCAGGGTAGGGAGCTGGCTCACTAGTGATTCACTCTTCATCTAAAGTTCAGCAGCATGAAAAGCAGTCTTAACTCAATAACTGCGAGGGGCAATCAAATCAAGCTGGGACTTTGAGTTTATATAATAAAAGAACAAATTTCAAGAAGTGGAAACTGCATTTATTTTTTTTACATACTTCCCTGCTACATTTATCAAGTGTTTATTGCCTGGAAAGCTTTGACATAGAAAGATTTGTCAGTGCGCTTGCACCATCCTAGGACAGCCGGCTTCACTTCCTCATTATTGTGTCCACCCTTCCCACAGAAAGATTTATCTCTTGTGCAATGCGTTGATTATCCAGGATCAGATGTTCCATACCCTGAACGTTCACAGCAATGGCTGCTCTGGGCTGAGAATCACCATGGCTGGGATAGACAAATAGATAGACATCATTATCCAACACTGGAACATCAAATCCCAAAATCTCTCACTCAAAGCCCAATCCCTTATCCACACTATACAACCAACACATTCCACCTCCCCCTCACATGGCTAAAAACCCTCAAAAAAACACCAAATCAAAAGACACCTCCTAAAGTTAAAAATCAATAATCAAAAGAGACATAGAGACTATAATCACCACAGTTTTTCATTTTTAAAAACACCAAACAGTCCACCCAACAAGACCCATCAGACATTGGGGCACAACTACCTTAGGACCTCTATTCCCCACGATGAACCCTTTATGTACCACCCCCCCCCCCCCCTCATCTCCCCCAATACAGCACACCAACTTTTAACCCAAATCCCTATTCAACCCCCTTCACAAAAAGGCCCATACTCAAACATTCTACTAAAATAGTATACTCCGACATCTTTTCGGGTGTGCAAACAAAGCCCCTCCCTCCTTACATCTCCCCCAACCTAACCGTGCTGAAAAAACCTCACTTACCAAAATTTTCCAAAAACCCGGGGATATCATTAAACCACCAACAAAGGAGGCGGCATAAAAACCAAAACAAACTGACACATACAACATACTGACTACATCGGACCCCACGACCCCTACCGCCCTTTTACCGAGACCCCTTTCCCAATTTCATAGGAAGCATCCACCCTTCAAAAAACCACTTTTCAGAAGGCGTAATAAACCCCACAGAATGTCCTTTAATACAGACATTACCTACGCCTACTTCTACCACCTTTCCCAAGATAACGCAAAAGCCCACCAATCCCCGTGTGGCCCTATGGACCTAACCTCCACTTCTCCTTAATTTTTAAAATAAATTCCTCCAACCCGGGCCCAAAACCTCCCACATATACCAGGCAGTAGTCACCCTAGACAAACCCAACACACTCTGGGAACCTTCCTACCACTGGCTCTCCAAGTTTTCACATAACTATACCCTCCATCACCCACCAAGTGGGACCAACCCTTAAAAACTTTTTTCTGTCATTAATCCCACAATTAACCAAAAACGGGTCCAATTCTCCTGGAAACCACCATTTTCTGCATCCCAAGATTACTTCCAGTTTGATGGCAACTACTCCCTTTCAGACAAGGCGCGGCCAGGGACTACATTTCTCCCTTATCAGACCTCACCATGGGCCTATCTAACCCTGACCAAACATCTCTCTATTCTTGTTTATAGATGGCATTGTCATCTTCGGGGATGGCAACTCTAATCAATTGGTCTTCCTCACATCCTCGTGACCCCAACATCTAGCATTCCAAACCTAGAACTCGGGCCACACCAACACCCCCATCTGAAAAAATTTTATACTAAACCTACGGCTGGGAACTCATTTCTGTACTTCCAAAGTTTACCAATCACCCCAGATATAAACAAAAAAAAAAAAGTCGTTCTGCAAACTCAAAAACCCAATTGTATGGTAAGGAGGACAAAACGCCCCGGGTAACCACTCAAACAAAAATTTTTTGAAAAAGGCAACCCAAACACTGGCCATTTTCCCTCTACAACCACCACCCCCGCCCCCAAAACCCCCACCCGACCCCAACTCAAATCCAAACCCCACGCTTCACCACACACCTCAAAATTACATCCCCTTCCCCAAAATTCTCCTACTACGGGGCCCGGAATATTAAAAGCAAAAACCCCCAGCCAACAAAAACCACCAAAAATCCAAAACCAACCCCCTACAAAACTTTCTCCCTCAAAGGGTTTTAAACCAAAGAAAAAAACCAAATCCTAACCGCAAAACGCCACATGGACAAAAAGAAATTTTCCACTCAAGGGAAAACCACCACTTATAAAAACTACAATTGTCCCCGAATTCCTCTCTACTGTAACCGCCCCTCGACCTTCTTTATATCGTCGCACCATCCGCACACTTTGCCAAAGATTTGGAGCGCAGACGCAAGATGACACAAAAACAAAATCAGCATCCCAAAACCTTTTTCAGAGTTTCTCTCCCAATCCTCACACCAGATGAGAGTAGGGTTATAGAAATCATCCCCAAAGGTCCCCCGCAAGCAGAGTGCTTCAGATGCCTCTGCCAAAGAGAGACTTTCTGGATATATACCCTTAACAACACTGGCACCTGGGGGGCCTCAATGAGAATTGGAATTTACCACCATACTGTAGTTAATTCCTCACTAACCCTCCGCCCCCCCCCCCCCCCCCCCCCCCCACCCTCTCTATGTCCTTCAACCCAGCTCCAATATCTACCTATATCCACAGGCCGATAATAAACTATCCCCCATCCATACATCTTCCACACCTCACTTCACCGTTCCCTTCGTTTCTACACATCTGCCACACCATGGCATGCTCTATATTCCACCCCTGACCCCCAGCCTCCTGCAACCTTCCGCTTTTTCTACATACAAATATTCTTTTTTCCACACATCATGTATATTTTTTTCTCATCCTTTCCTTTATAATCTCCATTCTATTACTTTTTATCCTATTTTTACCCTCTTTGTTATCTTTTTTTTTATTTGTTGATGTTTATTTTTCATTTTTATTTCTATTCCATTTCCATTTGTTATAACCATCTTTAAATTACCCCTATATTTATTTTAGTTCTCATTTATTGTTTTTTTTTATTATTTTTCCCAAACAATTTTTCTTATATTTTGTTATATATTTGTTTCCCCCCCCCCCAGTTTTATACCAATGCCCACCGTATCCATAAAGTCTCATTATATGTTTTTTTATTTACCCAAAGGTTTTTATTCTCCAAGGTTTCCTTTATCTCCCCCTCACTTTTCCCCCCACCACCAACTTCTGCTGTGAGTATTACTGGCATATCCTTTTTAGTTTCATGTGTATATATCCTTGTCTTTTATGCATGTCGTTTAAAGCTTTGTAATCCCCTGATCCAGGGCTCTTAGTGTTAATCAACAGCATCCCCCCCCGCACGTTATGTGAGATCAGCCCCGCCTACCAGTTTTTCCCCAAATAAGCCCACACTAAAAAATGGTTGCCGGATCAACCTCATGAAGGACCCAAGCATGCTCCGAACGCGCACCATCTTGGAAACCCAGTCCATGCAGTGAGGTCACCCCTGCGCCCCTCTGCTACTCCCTAAACCCTGGACGCCACCGGAGTGGTGGGAAAACACCCAGAGCGGGGCCAAAGGACCTGATGCTCCCTTTGGGAAACCTCCATCACTTGAAAAGCCTACCTGTTTACCTACCTATGTGAGTGCAATTTTCCCATTAAATCTGCCTAATTTTAACCTTCTAACACTTAGAGTGGCGCTGCTGTCTCTCGTCTCTACCTGCATTAGGAGTATCTACAAGCTCTTACAGCCGGCTGCCCTCCTCGGACAAGTCCCCTACACTACAAGCCCCCCACTACAGATGGGCTTGGACACCTCCCCCATATGGACCTTCTACTAACCACCATTGCTGATGGCCCATCCCCAAATGCACCCCAGGGTAGATGCGTCTTAGTGCTTCCCTCTCCCCACTCACCATTGAAGATTTAATGAATGGTTAAAAAGCGGAAGACAGATTACCGGAATTGCAAACTCCCCCTCCCCAGATACATTTCATTTGCAAGGAGCAAATTCATAGAGTAGGAAGTTACCTGGTGAGGAACTTCTATTATATATACAGATCAATACAAAACAGCTATAATCAGTCAACTGGGTTTCTGGATTTGGAACACGGCTAAAATAACTGAGTGAGTCTCTGACAAACTACGTGTCCAAAAAGCTCACAGAGGCACAGAATAAAACCTTTGGAATCATGTTGTGGAACGTAACATAACCTCAAAAACGTAACATAATACATTACAACAGTGCAATACAGATTGCCTACTGATGTAACAGTCTAAATTTTTTTTGGTTTTTTACTACCCAAACCTACAGTGAAAGCTTCCTTTGTACACTTTCCAAAAGCCATTAAAAGCAATTGCTTTTTCCAGTCCCAAAACTTATTAAAGTAGATTAAAAAAAAAAACAGGGGCAAAGTATAAAAATGGTTTTTTTGGCATCCGATTTCTTTGTACATGAAAAAGGGGGTAAGAAAATTTAATTTTTTAAAAAAAACTCAGCGGGAACCCATTTCCATAAAAAGTCAGTTTTTCCCTTTCCATGGCTTTTGGTAAATTCCAACAAAAATTGTGGGGGGGCGGAGGCGGGGGGGAAACGTGGGGGCCCTTTATAGACAACAAACGTCTGTGTTGTAGCGGGAGTTTCCAAACAAATTAAATTTCACAAGATTGGAGACAGGACTACAGGGAAAAAAGCCGGGGGGCCCGAAGATTTACACTTTCCAGGGTTTCTGTAACATTTACCCCTTTAACGCTGGTTTTTCTGTTTTTTTTCCCCTCCCCATATTCTTATATAAAATGAGCCTGTTTTTTTTTAAAAAAAAACGGACTGGGAAGCAATTAAAAAATTTTTTAACCCCTTGGGCCCCCTTGGGCTTTAAGGGGTTTCCGAACCAGGAGGCGGGCGGGGTTTTAGGGGGCCCCTGTGAAACCCCCCATGATTCCTGTCCCCCGGGGTCCCCATGGGTTTGGGGAAAGGGGCCCAAACGAAAGAGGGGGATTGTGACCTTTCCCGGGAGGAAACCCAAAGGTAAAGCTGGGACGCGGCAGGGGAAAATGTCACCCCGCACACCAAGGATCACCAATTTCGGGTCCAAACGTTTTTAAATTAAAGATCCATAGTTTTAAAACAAGGGAACGGTTTTGGAAATCCCTTGGGAGGACCCCCCTTTATCACATGTGACCTGAAGGGAAAGGGGGCCTGTGGACTCGGGAAAAATTGGGCCCTTTCCCGTAACTCAGTGGTTTTTTTTTGGTTTTGTGCTGCCCTAGGCAACAACATAAATTTTGGCGCAACCCCCCCACCTTGCAAAAAGGGGGCCCTAAAAATTGACCAAGACCCCCCCCCTTCCCTCCCCCGAACCTTCCACTACCACTGCCCCATACACCAGCCCCCAAACCTCCGGCGAGGAAAGACACTCCCCTTCCAGCTCGGGCATCCCCCAGGAACGAATTTGGGCTGTGCTTACACCGTCATGAAACCCGACCTCTCTTGGGAAACCCCCCCAGGTCCCCATGCCCTTGTGTCCCTTTGCCCCCCTTCTTCCAGGGGCATGCTGCCCCCCCCCAAAAAAATTCGCCCTACCCAAAATCCCTTTTGGGTAAATACACCCCTGCTTAACTATCTGATCGTTCATTAAAACTTTTGGACCCATATTGGGTGATCCTCGTGTGCGGGCGTTTCTCCCCTACTGTTTTCTGTTGGGGTTCCGCCGACGGTCGCTGCAGCACCCATTTTATACACACCACCTTTTTTTTTTAATGTGTCGTTTGGATTGTAAAACTTGCTTTTCTGGGAGCGCGCGGGGCCCGGCGGCCCCCTCTCAGCACATATGTTTTTTTTTAATAGAACGCAAATGTGCTGCCGCTCAGCTCTAGGCCCAGACCCCGGAGGGTGCACATTTGCGTTCGCCCACCAAAGGTTTTAAAGGGGTAACTTGCCTCGGGCTTGATCCTCAAATATGTGCTGAAATCCATTCTTCAGAACCAACACCCCCAGGATGTCGGATGCCGTGTCCCCCCTGTCTCTGCTGTGGTTCGACTTTTGACCCCTACACCACCACATAAACCTAGTTTTTACTTGGCATTTAAGCAGGGTTTGAGGGGGGCATTTTTAACCTCCTCAAAACCTTTGCAAATGATACTATGGGCGCAACATAAACACTAACACTAACAATTTTCCTCTAACCCCTAACTTTTACTTTCCCCAAATTTAAAAATAACCCTCACCCCTTTAAACCCCCTTTATGCTGAGGGTAAAACAAATTAAATGCCTAAGCAAAATTTTTGCAATGTTGACATTCTTGTAAATCCGTCCTACATTGCAAAATATTTGTACACCGGTGAATTATATCATGTTTTTTTTTTAGACAAATTGTACTTTTATTTGGTGGTAAATGGAAGGGGTGTTTTTT
>CATNWA010005232.1:0-21590 GCA_951230385.1 Staurois parvus
TAGCCGCCAATAGCGGCATGGGCAGGGCGACGTGCGTGCGCCCCTACCAGAAATGTATATATACGTGATTCTGCGCAGCCCTGCTGCAGTAGTTCTGCTATAGGGTGGAGGGCAAGGGGTTAATAAACGGCAAGTCCACCCAAAAACTTATATTTAAAGGGGAACAAAACTCACCTCCACTCTCTTGCTGGCATCACATCGCCTCCTCGCTACCTATTAAACACCTCTGAAAAGCGATTTGAGGGTGGATCGCCAAGCCATATAGATACCAGGACACTGGATTCTGTAACAAAATAAATGTATTGGTAAATACGGCCAATAAATAACTAAGAAATGCAGCCAGGCTGACTTATAGACACCGGTCAGTACTGGAACTGCCCTTAGTAACCAGACCTCTGGTTGCTATGGTAAACCATTCTACATTTGCTCCCCGTATGGTAAACAAGCCTGTAATTACCATTACAACCCACTGTGATAAGTCCATCTACAGTTGTGTCCAAAATTATTCAACCCCCAATGCTGTAAAGGGGTTTAGGGACTATAGTGTACATTTGGAATTGTATTCAGAATCAAAATCCTACAAGGACGTTGTAACTACCCAAATGCAACTAAAATGACATCAATTGTTTATGTAATACAGTAGTAAATGGTTCTTATGTGGTTTCTTCATTGCCACAATTATTCAACCCCTTAAAGACTACCACTCTGAAGAACAGAGGTTCATACAGGTGCTTTCCATCAGGTATTGAAAACACCTGTGGATGTCACCGAGCAGCAATCAAGCATAATAAGCACCAATTAGGCAGCTTTAAAATGACTGTGATACTCAGCTCCTTCTAGACATTTACTGGTGTGGTTACAAACATGGTGAAGGCAAGAGAATGGTCCAGGAAGACAAGAGAAGAGGTGATTTCTCTTCACAGGAAGGGCAATGGCTATAAGAAGATTGCAAAGATGTTAAACATACCAAGAGACACCTTAGGAAGCATCATTCGCAAATTCAAGGCAAAGGGCACTGTTGAAACGCTACCTGGTCGTGGCAGAAAGAAGATGCTGACTTCGACTGCTGTGCGCTACCTGAAGCGTAGAGTGGAGAGAAGTCCCCGTGTGACTGCTGAGGAACTGAGAAAAGATTTGTCAGATGTGGGTACAGAAGTTTCAGCCCAGACAATAAGACGCACACTGCGTAATGAAGGCCTCCGTGCCAGAACTCCCAGGCGTACCCCCTTGCTGTCTCCCAAAGAATAAGAAGAGTCGACTGCAGTATGCCAAAAGCCATGTGGACAAACCACAAAAGTTGTGGGATAGTGTTCTGTGGACTGATGAAACAAAATTAGAACTGTTTGGGCCCATGGATCAACGCTATGTTTGGAGGAGGAAGAACAAGGCCTATGATGAAAAGAACACCTTGCCTACTGTGAAGCATGGTGGAGGGTCAATCATGCTTTGGGGCTGTTTTGCTTCTGCAGGTACAGGGAAGCTTCAGCGTGTGCAAGGTACCATGAATTCTCTTCAGTACCAGGAGATATTGGATGGAAACGTGATGCAGTCCGTCACACACCTGAGGCTTGGGAGACGTTGGACCTTTCAACAGGACAATGATCCCAAGCATACCTCCAAGTCCACTAGAGCATGGTTGCAGAGGAAAGGCTGGAACATTTTGGAGTGGCCATCGCAGTCACCAGACTTAAATCCGATTGAGAACCTCTGGTGGGACTTAAAGAAAGCAGTTGCAGTGCGCAAGCCTAAGAATGTGACTGAACTGGAGGCCTTTGCCCATGAAGAATGGGCGAAGATACCCGTAGATCGCTGCAAGACACTTGTGTCAAGCTATGCTTCACGTTTAAAAGCTGTTATAACTATCCAATCAATGTCTATCTAATTGCACAGGCCTTTATATTGCATCCTTGTTAGTACATCTAAAGGAGATTGTACAATCAGATTGCATTGTACTAAAAAAATATGAGAATACACCTTCTTCCTATATTCCATCAGCCACAGGAACAGAATTGGGAATCGTTTACACCAGTCTGCACGCTAAAAGGCATGCGTGCTGGTGTGCGTTTCGTTAGGGCAGTACCATGTGCTGTATTTTGATTTTTTCAGCTATATTAAAGTGACACGTCATTCAAAAAGCTGAATATTTACTGAATGCACCTCAGTGGACATCGATCCTAGATGTCTTCTGTGTGCTCCCACATTGAGCCTGTATTATTCTAAGCAGATCAACAGACACGCCATGACCAGTCTCCATCTCATCCTTACATGTCATTTCTCAGCTGTCTGCACCCTGACTGGCAAGACGGGTACCTGGTAACGAGCGCCGCCATCAATAGACAGGCAGAAGAACTGCAGGAGAGCTCAGATATTAGCTCCGTGGTGACAGAAGTCTGTACATCCCCGCTGCTCACAGACCCCCCACATCTACCAACTGACGCAGGGGAAGCCAATCAAAGTGGAAGCACTTGGGGGACAAACCAATCCTGTAGCATACTGTAGATGTCAGGGGAAGAAACAGAGCTAGGAGAGGCTCCCATCCCAGCAGTGACCCCACCCCCACACTACACCCATGGGGGAGGGGGGTACCTCTCCTGCCTTGGCCCCACCCAGCTAAACAGCTCCCGGATGTGTGATTGGTCTGCGTATTTGACCGCTGGCTTTTAGCTGCTTCTAAATGAGACTTGTAATGAGAGAAATAAACACACCTCTTTCTATAAAGAATACTTGTCTATTTCTGATTATAATATTTTCTGAGTCACTGACCCGGAACAAGCCTGAAGTCAGTGGGTCACAGATCTGTATACTGGTTCCAGGTCAGTAGTACAAAATACTGAAGCCAATGGAACACAATGACAACGAGAGGAGAATTGCATTTCACAAGGAGCAGTCAGCAATGGCAGCCTTCTTATTCATTTTATGTCAAGTTTTTTTTCTTTTTCTTTTTAATCCTAAAACTGGTCCTATGGATTTTATATCTTCTATTATTGTTTGCAACATGATGATGATTAAAGATGGGATATTTTTTTTTTTTCCTCAAAAAAAAATAAAAAAAAAAGAGAATAATAAAAAAGAGAAGAACACAAAAAAAGGTAATAAACAAATAAGGAATTGCATTTCCACAATGGGCAGTCAGAAATGGCAGCATACTTATTTCCTTTTTTTTATTTATTAAATCCTAAAACGGGTCCTATGGATTTTCATTTATTATACAGTTGTCTCTAACCTGATCATGTGACCAGCTTAGAGCTATACAACTCCATATAAGGTCATGACCATATAAGGTCAATGTGTCATGTGATCACAGTGGAGCAGCATTCTAAAAATAGAACTGGCAGGTGGAGCAGAGCTCAGAGTGTGAGCTGCTTGACTGCAGTGAACATCTCTGTTCCTTGTGGGTCTGTTCACATCGGTTTTTTTTACGTTTTGATACGTTTACTCGTATATTTTATTGCAAGTTTTTTCATCAAAATGCCACTGAGAACCGCAAGAAGATCATTGGAAAGGAAAGAAAAGATGAAATTAGAGAGATCAAATCATCCAACTTTCACTCAAATGCCACTAATTAAGATGGAAAGCATAGAAAAAAAAGAAATGAGAGGCTCAGATTAGAGAAAGCCAGGCAGGAAGCTTTAATCAGAAAGGACCTCAAATTGGTGGAAACGTACCTGCAAAAGAAAGAGAAGAGGAAAACAGACAGAGCAAACGACACATTCTCCAGTTTCTCAAGGACCGTTTCCCATCTGTCCGCGAACCCCCCCATCAGCCCACGTATGTGTTACACCGCAATTCGCGTCAATATGTTGGAGTTCCGGACACAGAGGAATTCAAAAAAGAGGACCACTACCGCAGCAGGTGGGAGACACGGCAACGTCGTCTAAATATGGGACTTTTAACCCCACTCGGTGAACCATGCAATCCTTTTGGAGGGCCGGTCCTCGACGAATTAGACATTTACGCCTGCATGCTAAATGATGAAGATCTACAGTCCTTAAAGAAATTCATAAAAGAGAAATATGGAGAAGAGACAATACCAGAACCAGAGATCATAGTGACAAAGAAGAAGAAGACTCGGCAGCCGCAAATTGTGACACATTCAGGTACTCCTGAATACCTTAAAAAACGAATGGGCGATAAACAAACAACACCCACACCACAGCGTCCTCCAGAGCTCTCCAGACCAGCCCCTGAGCAGAAGAATATTTCTACAACGCATACAACTCCTGATGGTTCACAATCTGGAGCAGCTCAGCCAGGACAAAGTGCTAAATGTATGCCAAGACTGTTAGGGAAAAGAGAGCAATCTACTCCACAGCTACGCGCTAGAGAGTTAAAAGCCGCGGAGGACACAAAGCTGAGACCAGTGGATACTGTGCAAAAAGCCTTCGCAAACTACAAAGAGGCAAAACAGGAAATGTTACAGAAGCCATCCGGGGTACAGAAAGCTCCCCAAAGATGCTGCAGGACAACATCAACTGTACCCAAACTTCCAAGCCTCACAACAAAAGGCACAGTTTCTGAAGACAAAACGAATCCAAGGTGGCAAAAGTGTGCCGACAAAATGCTGGTGCCTAGACCACCTCTACCAAGAGTCAGCGGCAAAACTCCTCTTGTAGCTGAACACAGAAGAAGATTTACTGACGTCAAGATTTCCTCAGACAGAAGGTTCCTATAGAGATTTCTGAGAGGAAGACAGTGGCTGCAGCCAAGCTGCACAGTTTAAGGAAGGATGTCAAACCATCAATAACACTGCTCTCTTGTTGGGTAACTTTACAAATGTACCGTTTCCTAAAATACAATGCTTGGGGAGCACTGATGAAGTGGCACACGGATAGGCAGCACTGATGGTCACTGACAGGCTGCACCGATGAGGTGGCACTGATGAGGGCGGCACTGCTGGGCATTGATGAGGAGGCACTGATGATGCTGCACTGATGATATGCAGCAATGATAGGCACAGATGGGCAACACAGACTGTCGGCGCTGCTGGGCGCCACTGATGAGTGGCACTGCTGGATGGCACTGCAGGGTGCTTATCATCAGGACACTGATCTTCAGTGTCGATCTGCTCTGTGACAATTGCCAGTTATCGGCAGAACTATCCTCACGCTGTGTCCTCCCCTGGGTAAGGTATCCTACTCATGTTGAGAGCACATGCTTTGGTATGGTTCAGAAGGAACCACTGATTCGTATAATAATGACAGATATATAGATATATATGGAGTTTGCATGTTCTCCCTGTGTTCGCGTGGGTTTCCTCCGGGTACTCCGGTTTCCTCCCACCCTCCAAAGACATGCTGGTAGGCTCCAGTCTAAATTGTCCCTAGTTTCATCTCTGGCCATGTGGGATCTCCTGCATGGTAGGGGTTGGGGAAAGACCTGGCAACCTATCCTGTAAAATAATTGCTAAGAGAATTTAATGGAAAAAAGTCATTTAAGAGTGACAGTCCATGCAATCGCCAAGGGTCGGATATACGACTGAATGATATATATATATATATGAATAGATAGATAAAAAAGATAAAGACACTTAAGGTAAACAGTTAGATAGATAGATAGATAGATAGATAGATAGATAGATAGATATAGATAGATAGATAGATAGATAGATAGATAGATAGATAGAATAAGATATAATAGATATAGATAGATAGATAGATTTAGATAGATAAGATCTGTTAGATTGTAAGAGCTAGTAGGATAGATATAGATAGATAGATAGAGAGAGATACAGAGATAGATAAAAAAGAAAGATATAGATATAGATAGATAGATATATAGATAGATAGATAGATAGATAGATAGATAGATAGATAGATAGATAGAGAGATAATAGATATAAAGATAGATAGATAGATAGATAGATAGATAGATAGATAGATAGATAGATAGATAGATAGATAAGATAGATAGATAGATAGATAGATAGATAGATAGATAGATAGATAGATAGATAGATAGATAGATAGATAGATAGATAGATAGATAGATAGATAGATAGATAGATAGATAGATAGATAGATAGATAGATAGATAGATAGATAGATAGATAGAGATTAAGGTAGGAACTGGCCAGAGAGGGATTACTTTGACGTAGTTGGCTGGCTTAAACATGCATTGAAATGTATGTGAACGAAAAATCCCTGTTTATATGGAAAGTTTGCTAGAAGGGGTTATATAGCAATGTGCAGATGGTTTTCCAGAATTTTTGTGTGATCACACCCATCACATAGATAGATAGATAGATAGATAGATAGATAGATAGATAAGATCTGTTAGCTTGTAAGCGCTGAGTAAACTGTTGGCACTATATAAATCCTACAAACAAAAAATACCTCACTCCCTAAATCCCTTATAATTACAGTAACAGTGCCAAAAATCAGTTATATACACAAACTAAGTGCAATATATTATATATTCACAAATAATTGAATCTGTATCACAAATGCCTGATACCTATATAAATTATGTGCAAAATAAATGACAATGTGAATATTTCTATATGATTATAAACAAAAGTCAATTTTTAAAAAAAAAAAAAAACACAGCTCAAAAAAAAAAAATAAAAAAAAAAAAAAAAAAAAAAACGTATTGAACAGACAAAAAAAAAAAATAGTAAATAATATATGAAATAATGTCCAAATAAAAGTGCAAAATAAAAGTCCCAATCCAAAGAATGAAAAAATCTTAAATCCAATGTGCTCTAAAAAATAAATGAATAAGTGCCATATGCAGAAACTTCAGTGTATTGGCACCATCCATGTTAACCAACATATACTGCACTCACCAAATATAGTGGACTCTCAGTGATTAAGAGTCAAATACGCTTTGTGGGTATTATATATCCTCCCAATAGGGGTTCACACATGGGGCCAGGAAACAGGGAAGGCAGGCTGCTCCAGTTCTCTTCTCATGGAGGCTTTACAATACACAGTCCAATCAGCTCCCATAGACTAGACTGCAGGGAGCACGCACAGTGCTCAGCCAGGAATAGCCCAATGACAAGGCGGGGGAGACGCTGTGCATACACTGACCTGTAAAGTGCGGTGTCAGATCTGGACGCCGTGGCCTCGGGAATCCAGGGGGGGGGGGGGCTTCACCGACCGTCACTTTGTCCACACTCGATGGCGTCACTCCCGTGTCTTTTCTAGCCCTCCTCTAGATGTCATACCCCGGAAGGCCGTCGCTCCGACATGAACAAAACACGATCATTTAGCCGGCTCCGCGACCTAGAACACCCGTCTACAAGGCACTGGCTGTGTATTGACCTCGCAGCTCATGAGGCGCTCCGGCTCCTTGAATGGGAAGGAGAAGTCAGCATAGTCCAACCAAGGCGCTGCGACACTACACATCGGAGCTACACACAAACAGCACCGAGACTCACCGCCGAGTAACCCGGGGGGAGTGCTGGGAGGAGTCCCCAGGCTCTGCCATTAGTACTGGGCGGGGCACTAGCGTCTACTATAAATGACAATGTGAATATTTCTGTAGAATTAGAAACAAAAGTCCATTTTTATAGTGCTTCATATCCGACTTCCATATTCCCAGTGTGCAGAAATAAAGACAGCCAAGAAATAAGTGCTCTTCCTCTCTTCCCAAGAAGGACAACACACCGCACTCACCAGAAATATATGACATCTTCTCTCAAAGAAGGTCATGTACGCTTGAAATATCAGAAATAGATCTTATCCTCCCGATTGGCCAGCTTGCATATATGGAAGAGACTCTAAGGGCTAGTTCACACTAGATGCAGTCCAGTGCATTTTGTTTTCTGCACCAAAAATACATGCACAGTGTTTTCCATGTATTCCAATGGCCCTAGTTCACACCAGTGCAGTCAGTTCCAGTTAGTTTCCGGAGCAGAAAAATGTAGAACATGCTGCGTTTTTCTGCACAAATTCTTACTGGAGCATAGCAAACTGCATCAAAACTGCACCAGAACGGAGTATGGTGTGAGCTGTAAACAAAAACATATCCGGAATGCATACGAAGTGCATTTTTGTAGTATGAAATGAATGAAAACGTTTTTTGGAGGGATCTTTTGGTATGTTATGGGCCAACCTATTTTAGGGTAGGTTAGGGACTTTACGATACAGGCATCCCTCGCTTATCGACCTACCCGTTTATCGAATTTTCGCACTGCTGGGGAACTTATGGCTGAGAAACTGAGTGGAAGTGCGGCCTAGGGTGGATCTTCTTGTGAAGTGGCAGTGCGGCCTATGGTGGCTTGTTTGTGGCCTAGGGTGTGCAGAGCAATACAAAGCAGTCTGTTCCTGTGCTGAAAGGGAGAGATCTCTATTGTTTACATACAAACCTCTCCCCTGTCAGCTCCGCCAACGATCACCGAGTCCAGTGATTGACATGACGAGGAGCCAATAGCGGCTCATGTAGGGTGGCGTCCTAGGAATACATGCAGAAACACACCTACGTTCCCAGAAATGTGCAAAATACACGCCAAAGCGTTCATCGGCCTTGTGGTGCCATTCATTTTTAGCGACACTCCAAACACGGGTAGCAGTTGCTTGTTTGTTGCACGACAAAGTGTGGGAAAGACGCACAAAAACGTATACACAGCAAAACGCGCTCGGCTCGCTACCAAAAAAAGGTACATGAGCTGCTTTGGGAGGCTTGTCACATGTATGGGGAATCATCCAAGTGAATGCTGTTGCATGACAAATCTGCCAAAAGAATTTGGGAAAAGAAAGCGACGCATTGCAAAGGTATGAATGCAGCCTTGGTGATGCCTTTTACTCTAAACATCTGAGAAATACAGAGAAACAATCTAGTTTAACCACTTGCCCTCCAGAGGATTTACCCCCCTTCCTGACCAGGCCATTTTTTGCGATACGGCACTGCGTTATTTTAACTGACAAATGCGCGGTCACGGAACACTGTACATAAATTAATGTCATTTGTTCCCCACAAATAGAGTTTTCTTTCGGTGGTATTTGATCACCTCTGCATTTTTTTTTATTTTTTGCACCATAAAAAAAAAAAAAAAAAGGCTGAAAATTTTGAAAAAAAAAAAAAATTATTTTGACTTTTTCCTATAAAACATAGGCAATAAAAAATGTGAAAAATCTAATTTCTTCATAAATGTAGGCCAAAATGTATTCTGCTACATGTCTTTGCTAAAACAAATCCCGATACGTGTAAATTAATTGGTATATATACTGGAATTTTGATTTTTTTTTTTATACTAGTAATGGCATTGATCAGCGACTTATAGCGGGACTGCGGCGGGCATTCTGACACTGGTGGGGAACTGACTAACTGCCACTGACTTCCCTATTGACACTAAGGCCCCCTCTCACACGGGCGGTTAGACTTCAGCTTTTAGCTGCAGTTGGAGAAACTTATTTACCTCAGCTAAATGCAGACAATGCATCCCTATGGGTCTGTTCACACACTGGGTTTAGCAACGTTTTCATAACATACGGTTTGATGTGTTTAGGAAAAATAAAGTTGACAGTGTCCAGGAGCGATGTACCGCAGCTATCTGTACATAAACACAGTTCATTGCAGTACAAAGAAAAAACAAGTAAACAGTTGCTATAAAAAAGGCAAGAATTTACTACTGCAGCTAAGAGCAGCCGCATATAAGCGCACGTAAACGCATGGCATCGCAGAGAAACACAATGTACAAACACAAGTGACCTCTGTGCCAGGAATGTTGGAATTGCAAAATAAAAAAACATGCTTTTACAAGCGGCAGAACAACCTCCCGTGGGAAAGAGGCCTAATACAGGGATCAGTGCTAAGAAAAAGCACTGACACTGTACTAATGACACTGGGCAGGAAGGGGTTAACATCTGGGGCGATCAAAGGGTTAACTGTGTACTGTGTGTGTTATGCTGTGTGCACTGTGTTGTGTGTTACTATGGAGACACGCTGTGCAGAGAGATACAAAACAGCAGTCCATGCTGACAGGAGAGAGACCTGTGTTGTTTATACTCAGGTCTCTCCCCTGTCAGCTTTCCCCGACGATCAGTCGCTGAGTGCTGGCCGGGACCCGATGACTGACATCCTTAGCCGCCAATAGCGGCATGGGCAGGGCGACGTGCGTGCGCCCCTACCAGAAATGTATATATACGTGATTCTGCGCAGCCCTGCTGCAGTAGTTCTGCTATAGGGTGGAGGGCAAGGGGTTAATAAACGGCAAGTCCACCCAAAAACTTATATTTAAAGGGGAACAAAACTCACCTCCACTCTCTTGCTGGCATCACATCGCCTCCTCGCTACCTATTAAACACCTCTGAAAAGCGATTTGAGGGTGGATCGCCAAGCCCCATATAGATACCAGGACACTGGATTCTGTAACAAAATAAATGTATTGGTAAATACGGGTCACCGAGCAGCAATCAAGCATAATAAGCACCAATTAGGCAGCTTTAAAATGACTGTGATACTCAGCTCCTTCTAGACATTTACTGGTGTGGTTACAAACATGGTGAAGGCAAGAGAATGGTCCAGGAAGACAAGAGAAGAGGTGATTTCTCTTCACAGGAAGGGCAATGGCTATAAGAAGATTGCAAAGATGTTAAACATACCAAGAGACACCTTAGGAAGCATCATTCGCAAATTCAAGGCAAAGGGCACTGTTGAAACGCTACCTGGTCGTGGCAGAAAGAAGATGCTGACTTCGACTGCTGTGCGCTACCTGAAGCGTAGAGTGGAGAGAAGTCCCCGTGTGACTGCTGAGGAACTGAGAAAAGATTTGTCAGATGTGGGTACAGAAGTTTCAGCCCAGACAATAAGACGCACACTGCGTAATGAAGGCCTCCGTGCCAGAACTCCCAGGCGTACCCCCTTGCTGTCTCCAAAGAATAAGAAGAGTCGACTGCAGTATGCCAAAAGCCATGTGGACAAACCACAAAAGTTGTGGGATAGTGTTCTGTGGACTGATGAAACAAAATTAGAACTGTTTGGGCCCATGGATCAACGCTATGTTTGGAGGAGGAAGAACAAGGCCTATGATGAAAAGAACACCTTGCCTACTGTGAAGCATGGTGGAGGGTCAATCATGCTTTGGGGCTGTTTTGCTTCTGCAGGTACAGGGAAGCTTCAGCGTGTGCAAGGTACCATGAATTCTCTTCAGTACCAGGAGATATTGGATGGAAACGTGATGCAGTCCGTCACACACCTGAGGCTTGGGAGACGTTGGACCTTTCAACAGGACAATGATCCCAAGCATACCTCCAAGTCCACTAGAGCATGGTTGCAGAGGAAAGGCTGGAACATTTTGGAGTGGCCATCGCAGTCACCAGACTTAAATCCGATTGAGAACCTCTGGTGGGACTTAAAAAAAGCAGTTGCAGTGCGCAAGCCTAAGAAATGTGACTGAACTGGAGGCCTTTGCCCATGAAGAATGGGCGAAGATACACCGTAGATCGCTGCAAGACACTTGTGTCAAGCTATGCTTCACGTTTAAAGCTGTTATAACTGTAAAAGGATGCTGTACTAAGTACTAAGATTGAATGTCACTTGGGGGTTGAATAAAACTGATATATGCTGTGAGCACAGAAAAGACATTTGTGGTTATTTCATTATAACTGTTATGTTATATTTGCTGACCTACAAGTGCCTCTTTAATGTAAATGTAAGCAAGATGACTGAATGATCAAAAGCAATGTCAAACTGGCCAAAACACTCAATTTCAGTGGGGGTTGAATAATTTTGGACACAACTGTAGACCTGTGTTTTACTAAAGGGTGGCCATACACACTACAATCTGATCGTACAATCCCATTTACACAAAACTATGTCATATGAGGAGAATATACAATACTATACAATCCAATCAATGTCTATCTAATTGCACAGGCCTTTATATTGCATCCTTGTTAGTACATCTAAAGGAGATGTACAATCAGATTGCATTGTACTAAAAAAAAATATGAGAATACATTCTTCCTATATTCCATCAGCCACAGGAACAGAATTGGGAATCGTTTACACCAGTCTGCACGCTAAAAGGCATGCGTGCTGGTGTGCGTTTCGTTAGGGCAGTACCATGTGCTGTATTTTGATTTTTTCAGCTATATTAAAGTGACACGTCATTCAAAAAGCTGAATATTTACTGAATGCACCTCAGTGGACATCGATCCTAGATGTCTTCTGTGTGCTCCCACATTGAGCCTGTATTATTCTAAGCAGATCAACAGACACGCCATGACCAGTCTCCATCTCATCCTTACATGTCATTTCTCAGCTGTCTGCACCCTGACTGGCAAGACGGGTACCTGGTAACGAGCGCCATCAATAGACAGGCAGAAGAACTGCAGGAGAGCTCAGATATTAGCTCCGTGGTGACAGAAGTCTGTACATCCCCGCTGCTCACAGACCCCGCCCATCTACCAACTGACGCAGGGGAAGCCAATCAAAGTGGAAGCACTTGGGGGACAAACCAATCCTGTAGCATACTGTAGATGTCAGGGGAAGAAACAGAGCTAGGAGAGGCTCCCATCCCAGCAGTGACCCCACCCCCACACTACACCCATGGGGGAGGGGGGTACCTCTCCTGCCTTGGCCCCACCCAGCTAAACAGCTCCCGGATGTGTGATTGGTCTGCGTATTTGACCGCTGGCTTTTAGCTGCTTCTAAATGAGACTTGTAATGAGAGAAATAAACACACCTCTTTCTATAAAGAATACTTGTCTATTTCTGATTATAATATTTTCTGAGTCACTGACCCGGAACAAGCCTGAAGTCAGTTGGGTCACAGATCTGTATACTGGTTCCAGGTCAGTAGTACAAAATACTGAAGCCAATGGAACACAATGACAACGAGGAGGAGAATTGCATTTCACAAGGAGCAGTCAGCAATGGCAGCCTTCTTATTCATTTTATGTCAAGTTTTTTTCTTTTTCTTTTTAATCCTAAAACTGGTCCTATGGATTTTATATCTTCTATTATTGTTTGCAACATGATGATGATTAAAGATGGGATATTTTTTTTTCCTCAAAAAAATAAATAAAAAGAGAATAATAAAAAAGAGAAGAACACAAAAAAAGGTAATAAACAAATAAGGAGAATTGCATTTCCACAATGGGCAGTCAGAAATGGCAGCATACTTATTTCTTTTTTTTTTTATTTATTAAATCCTAAAACGGGTCCTATGGATTTTCATTTATTATACAGTTGTCTCTAACCTGATCATGTGACCAGCTTAGAGCTATACAACTCCATATAAGGTCATGACCATATAAGGTCAATGTGTCATGTGATCACAGTGGAGCAGCATTCTAAAAATAGAACTGGCAGGTGGAGCAGAGCTCAGAGTGTGAGCTGCTTGACTGCAGTGAACATCTCTGTTCCTTGTGGGTCTGTTCACATCGGTTTTTTGATACGTTTACTCGTATATCGTTTATTTTATGCAAGTTTTCATCAAAATGCCACTGAGAACCGCAAGAAGATCATTGGAAAGGAAAGAAAAGATGAAATTAGAGAGATCAAATCATCCAACTTTCACTCAAATGCCACTAAATTAAGATGGAAAGCATAGAAAAAAGAAATGAGAGGCTCAGATTAGAGAAAGCCAGGCAGGAAGCTTTAATCAGAAAGGACCTCAAATTGGTGGAAACGTACCTGCAAAAGAAAGAGAAGAGGAAAACAGACAGAGCAAACGACATTCTCCAGTTTCTCAAGGACCGTTTCCCATCTGTCCGCGAACCCCCCCATCAGCCCACGTATGTGTTACACCGCAATTCGCGTCAATATGTTGGAGTTCCGGACACAGAGGAATTCAAAAAAGAGGACCACTACCGCAGCAGGTGGGAGACACGGCAACGTCGTCTAAATATGGGACTTTTAACCCCACTCGGTGAACCATGCAATCCTTTTGGAGGGCCGGTCCCTCGACGAATTAGACATTTACGCCTGCATGCTAAATGATGAAGATCTACAGTCCTTAAAGAAATTCATAAAAGAGAAATATGGAGAAGAGACAATACCAGAACCAGAGATCATAGTGACAAAGAAGAAGAAGACTCGGCAGCCGCAAATTGTGACACATTCAGGTACTCCTGAATACCTTAAAAAAAACGAATGGGCGATAAACAAACAACACCCACACCACAGCGTCCTCCAGAGCTCTCCAGACCAGCCCCTGAGCAGAAGAATATTTCTACAACGCATACAACTCCTGATGGTTCACAATCTGGAGCAGCTCAGCCAGGACAAAGTGCTAAATGTATGCCAAGACTGTTAGGGAAAAGAGAGCAATCTACTCCACAGCTACGCGCTAGAGAGTTAAAAGCCGCGGAGGACACAAAGCTGAGACCAGTGGATACTGTGCAAAAAGCCTTCGCAAACTACAAAGAGGCAAAAACAGGAAATGTTACAGAAGCCATCCGGGGTACAGAAAGCTCCCCAAAGATGCTGCAGGACAACATCAACTGTACCCAAACTTCCAAGCCTCACAACAAAAGGCACAGTTTCTGAAGACAAAACGAATCCAAGGTGGCAAAAGTGTGCCGACAAAATGCTGGTGCCTAGACCACCTCTACCAAGAGTCAGCGGCAAAACTCCTCTTGTAGCTGAACACAGAAGAAGATTTACTGACGTCAAGATTTCCTCAGACAGAAGGTTCCTATAGAGATTTCTGAGAGGAAGACAGTGGCTGCAGCCAAGCTGCACAGTTTAAGGAAGGATGTCAAACCATCAATAACACTGCTCTCTTGTTGGGTAACTTTACAAATGTACCGTTTCCTAAAATACAATGCTTGGGGAGCACTGATGAAGTGGCACGGATAGGCAGCACTGATGGTCACTGACAGGCTGCACCGATGAGGTGGCACTGATGAGGCGGCACTGCTGGGCATTGATGAGGAGGCACTGATGATGCTGCACTGATATGCAGCAATGATAGGCACACAGATGGGCAACACAGACTGTCGGCGCTGCTGGGGCGCCACTGATGAGTGGCACTGCTGGATGGCACTGCAGGGTGCTTATCATCAGGACACTGATCTTCAGTGTGTCGATCTGCTCTGTGACAATTGCCAGTTATCGGCAGAACTATCCTCACGCTGTGTCCTCCCCTGGGTAAGGTATCCTATCATGTTGAGAGCACATGCTTTGGTATGGTTCAGAAGGAACCACTGATTCGTATAATAATGACAGATATATATAGATATATATGGAGTTTGCATGTTCTCCCTGTGTTCGCGTGGGTTTCCTCCGGGTACTCCGGTTTCCTCCCACCCTCCAAAGACATGCTGGTAGGCTCCAGTCTAAATTGTCCTAGTTTCATCTCTGGCCATGTGGGATCTCCTGCATGGTAGGGGTTGGGGAAAGACCTGGCAACCTATCCTGTAAAATAATTGCTAAGAGAATTTAATGGAAAAAGTCATTTAAGAGTGACAGTCCATGCAATCGCCAAGGGTCGGATACGACTGAATGGATATATATATATATATGAATAGATAGATAAAAAAGATAAAGACACTTAAGGTAAACAGTTAGATAACATAGGAACATAGATAGATAGATAGATAGATAGATATATATAAATAGAGGAATATGATAGGTAGATAAATAGAAGAATATAAGATAAATTAGATACTGTAGATAGATAGATAGATTTAGATAGATAAGATCTGTTAGATTGTAAGAGCTGAGTAGGATAGATAGATAGATAGATAGATAGATAGATAGATACAGAGATAAAGATATATAAAAAAGATATAGATACATAGATAGATAGATAGATAATAGATAGATAGATAGATAGATAGATAGATAGATAGATAGATAAAGAGATAAAGATATACAAAAAAGATATAGATAGATAGATAGATAGATAGATAGATAGATAGATAGATAGAGATAAAGATATACAAAAATAAGAAATAGATAGATAGATAGATAGATAGATAGATAGATACAGAGATAAAGATATACAAAAAAGATAGAGATAGATAGATAGATAGATAGATAGATAGATAGATAGAGATAGATAGATAGATAGATAGATAGATAGATAGATAGATAGATAGAGATAGATAGAGATTAAGGTAGGAACTGGCCAGAGAGGGATTACTTTGACGTAGTTGGCTGGCTTAAACATGCATTGAAATGTATGTGAACGAAAAATCCCTGTTTATATGGAAAGTTTGCTAGAAGGGGTTATATAGCAATGTGCAGATGGTTTTCCAGAATTTTTGGTGGTCACACCCATCACATAGATAGATAGATAGATAGATAGATAGATAGATAGATAGATAGATAAGATCTGTTAGCTTGTAAGCGCTGAGTAAACTGTTGGCACTATATAAATCCTACAAACAAAAAATACCTCACTCCCTAAATCCCTTATAATTACAGTAACAGTGCCAAAAATCAGTTATATACACAAACTAAGTGCAATATATTATATATTCACAAATAATTGAATCTGTATCACAAATGCCTGATACCTATATAAATTATGTGCAAAATAAATGACAATGTGAATATTTCTATATGATTATAAAAAAAAGTCAATTTTTAAAGAAAATAAAAAAAACACAGCTCAAAAAAATAAAAAAAAAAAAAAAAAAAAAAAAAACGTATTGAACAGACAAATAAAAAAAATAGTAAATAATATATGAAATAATGTCCCAAATAAAAGTGCAAAATAAAAGTCCCAATCCAAAGAATGAAAAAATCTTAAATCCAATGTGCTCTAAAAAATAAATGAATAAGTGCCATATGCAGAAACTTCAGTGTATTGGCACCATCCATGTCAACCAACATATACTGCACTCACCAAATATAGTGGACTCTCAGTGATTAAGAGTCAAATACGCTTTGTGGGTATTATATATCCTCCCAATAGGGGTTCACACATGGGGCCAGGAAACAGGGAAGGCAGGCTGCTCCAGTTTTCTTCTCTCATGGAGGCTTTACAATACACAGTCCAATCAGCTCCCATAGACTAGACTGCAGGGAGCACGCACAGTGCTCAGCCAGGGAATAGCCCAATGACAAGGCGGGGGAGACGCTGTGCATACACTGACCTGTAAAGTGCGGTGTCAGATCTGGACGCCGTGGCCTCGGGAATCCAGCAGGGGGGGGCTTCACCGACCGTCACTTTGTCCACACTCGATGGCGTCACTCCCGTGTCTTTTCTAGCCCTCCTCTAGATGTCATACCCCGGAAGGCCGTCGCTCCGACATGAACAAAACACGATCATTTAGCCGGCTCCGCGACCTAGAACACCCGTCTACAAGGCACTGGCTGTGTATTGACCTCGCAGCTCATGAGGCGCTCCGGCTGCCTTGAATGGGAAGGGAGAAGTCAGCATAGTCCAACCAAGGCGCTGCGACACTACACATCGGAGCTACACACAAACAGCACCGAGACTCACCGCCGAGTAACCCGGGGGGAGTGCTGGGAGGAGTCCCCAGGCTCTGCCATTAGTACTGGGCGGGGCACTAGCGTCTACTATAAATGACAATGTGAATATTTCTGTAGAATTAGAAACAAAAGTCCATTTTTATAGTGCTTCATATCCGACTTCCATATTCCCAGTGTGCAGAAATAAAGACAGCCAAGAAATAAGTGCTCTTCCTCTCTTCCCAAGAAGGACAACACACCGCACTCACCAGAAATATATGACATCTTCTCTCAAAGAAGGTCATGTACGCTTGAAATATCAGAAATAGATCTTATCCTCCCGATTGGCCAGCTTGCATATATGGAAGAGACTCTAAGGGCTAGTTCACACTAGATGCAGTCCAGTGCATTTTGTTTTCTGCATCCAAAATACATGCACAGTGTTTTCCATGTATTCCAATGGCCCTAGTTCACACCAGTGCAGTCAGTTCCAGTTAGTTTCCGGAGCAGAAAAATGTAGAACATGCTGCGTTTTTCTGCACAAATTCTTACTGGAGCATAGCAAACTGCATCAAAACTGCACCAGAACGGGAGTATGGTGTGAGCTGTAAACAAAAACATATCCGGAATGCATACGAAGTGCATTTTTGTAGTATGAAATGAATGAAAACGTTTTTTGGAGGGATCTTTTGGTATGTTATGGGCCAACCTATTTCGGTAGGTTAGGGACTTTACGATACAGGCATCCCTCGCTTATCGACCTACCCGTTTATCGAATTTTCGCACTGCTGGGGAACTTATGGCTGAGAAACTGAGTGGAAGTGCGGCCTAGGGTGGATCTTCTTGTGAAGTGGCAGTGCGGCCTATGGTGCTTGTTTGTGGCCTAGGGTGTGCAGAGCAATACAAAGCAGTCTGTTCCTGTGCTGAAAGGGGAGAGATCTCTATTGTTTACATACAAACCTCTCCCCTGTCAGCTCCGCCAACGATCACCGAGTCCAGTGATTGACATGACGAGGAGCCAATAGCGGCTCATGTAGGGTGGCGTCCTAGGAATACATGCAGAAACACACCTACGTTCCCAGAAATGTGCAAAATACACGCCAAAGCGTTCATCGGCCTTGTGGTGCCATTCATTTTTAGCGACACTCCAAACACGGGTAGCAGTTGCTTGTTTGTTGCACGACAAAGTGTGGGAAAGACGCACAAAAACGTATACAGCAAAACGCGCTCGGCTCGCTACCAAAAAAAGGTACATGAGCTGCTTTGGGAGGCTTGTCACATGTATGGGGAATCATCCAAGTGAATGCTGTTGCATGACAAATCTGCCAAAAGAATTTGGGAAAAGAAAGCGACGCATTGCAAAGGTATGAATGCAGCCTTGGTGATGCCTTTACTACTCTAAACATCTGAGAAATACAGAGAAACAATCTAGTTTAACCACTTGCCCTCCAGAGGATTTACCCCCCCCTTCCTGACCAGGCCATTTTTTGCGATACGGCACTGCGTTATTTTAACTGACAAATGCGCGGTCACGGAACACTGTACATAAATTAATGTCATTTGTTCCCCACAAATAGAGTTTTCTTTCGGTGGTATTTTGATCACCTCTGCATTTTTTATTTTTTGCACCATAAACAAAAAAAGGCTGAAAATTTTGAAAAAAAAAAAAATTATTTTGACTTTTTTCCTATAAAACATAGGCAATAAAAAATGTGAAAAATCTAATTTCTTCATAAATGTAGGCCAAAATGTATTCTGCTACATGTCTTTGCTAAAACAAATCCCGATACGTGTAAATTAATTGGTATATATACTGGAATTTTGATTTTTTTTATACTAGTAATGGCATTGATCAGCGACTTATAGCGGGACTGCGGCGGGCATTCTGACACTGGTGGGGAACTGACTAACTGCCACTGACTTCCCTATTGACACTAAGGCCCCTCTCACACGGGCGGTTAGACTTCAGCTTTTAGCTGCAGTTTGGAGAAACTTATTTACCTCAGCTAAATGCAGACAATGCATCCCTATGGGTCTGTTCACACACTGGGTTTTAGCAACGTTTTCATAACATACGGTTTGATGTGTTTAGGAAAAATAAAGTTGACAGTGTCCAGGAGCGATGTACCGCAGCTATCTGTACATAAACACAGTTCATTGCAGTACAAAGAAAAAACAAGTAAACAGTTGCTATAAAAAAGGCAAGAATTTACTACTGCAGCTAAGAGCAGCCGCATATAAGCGCACGTAAACGCATGGCATCGCAGAGAAACACAATGTACAAACACAAGTGACCTCTGTGCCAGGAATGTTGGAATTGCAAAATAAAAAAAACATGCTTTTACAAGCGGCAGAACAACCTCCCGTGGGAAAGAGGCCTAATACAGGGATCAGTGCTAAGAAAAAGCACTGACACTGTACTATGATGACACTGGGCAGGAGGGGGTTAACATCTGGGGCGATCAAAGGGTTAACTGTGTACTGTGTGTGTTATGCTGTGTGCACTGTGTTGTGTGTTACTATGGAGACACGCTGTGCAGAGAGATAACCTTGAAATCGTATAATATTCGTGATTCTGCGCAGCCCTGCTGCAGTAGTAGTTCTGCTATAGGGTGGAAGGGCAAAGGGGGTAAATAAACGGCAAGGTGCGCAACGCCTCAAAAGCTTATAGTTTTTAAAGGGGAGTACACGCAAAACCCCCCCCTGTCTGAAGACCACCTCACTGCTCTATGTAAGCTAGGCAGTTCACATCGCCTTCCTCACTACTATTAACTCACGACCATTCTGAAAAGCTGATTTGAGGTGATCAGGGCCAAGAATGCCAATATAGGGATGGACCCTCAGAAGACACTGATGCTGTAACAAAATAAAACTCATAACGACAAACTGGAAAATACGGGGGGTCCCCCCAATTATTTAAAAACATTTAGAACTAAAAGAAATGCAGCCCGGCTTGACCTATAACCCCGGTCAGTACTGGAACTGCCATGAGGTAACCAGACCACGTGGTTGCAATGGTATACCATTCTACATTTGCTGGCCCCGTATGGAAAACAAGCTTAAATACCAATTACAACCCACTTGTGATAAGTCCATCTACATTTGTGTCCAAAATTTATCAACCACCCCAAAGGGTGAAAGGGGGTTTTGGGACTATAAATGTTTCCCTTTGGAATTGTTTTCAGAATCAAATCCTCAAGGACGTTGTAACCCACCCAAAAGCAATAAAATGACAACAAATTTTTTATGTAATACAGTAGTAAATGGTTTTATGTGGTTTCTTTTTTAAGCCCCAATTATTCAACCCCCTTAAAAAATACCACCTGAAAAACAGAGGTTCATACAGGGGGCTTTCCAAGGTATTGAAAACACCTTTTGGATGTAAAAGAGCAGCAAACAAGCATAATAAGCACCAATTAGGCCCGCTTTTAAAATGACTGTTATACTCCCGCTCCTTCCCCCCCCCCCCCCCCCCAAAAACCCTTTATGGTGTGGTTACAAAAATGGGGAAGGCAAGAGAATTGGGCCCGGAAGACAAGGAAAAGGTTATTTTTTCTTCAAGGGAAAGGGGAATGGCCCTTTTAAAAAGATTGCAAAGTGTTAAACTACCAAAGACCCAAAAAACATCCATTCCGCAAAATTCAACGGCAAAGGGCACTGTTGAAACGCTACCGTGGTCTCGTTGAAAAGAAAGATGCTGACTTCGACGTGTCAGTGCGCATACCATGAAGCGTGAGATGGAGATTAAGACCCCTCGAGTGAACAGCCTGTGAGAACAGAGAAAAGAATTTGTCAGATGTGGGAACAGAAGTTTACTCAGCCAGACAATAAACGCACACTGCGTAAATGAAGTCCTCCGTGCAAACACTCCAGGCGTACCCCCTTGCTGACTCCAACGACTAAGAAGAGACGAACTGCATTATGCCAAAAGACATGTTCGACCAACCCCACACGTTGTGGGATAGTTTTCTGGTGACTGATGCACACACCCTTTACAAACTGTTTAGGGCCCATGGATCAACGCTTGTATAGTGGAGGAGGAAACAAGGCCTATGATGCCAACTGACACAGGAACACCTAGCCTACTGTGAAGCATGGTGAGGTGTCAATCATGCTTTTGGGGCTGTTTTTCTTCTGCAGGTACAGGGGAAGCTTCAGCGTGTGCAAATTTCCAAAGAATTCTTTCCGGGACCATGGGGAAAATTGGATGGGGAAAAGTGATTTCATTCCCCTCACCCCACCTGAGGTTGGGAGGGCGTTGGCCCTTTCAACAG
>CATNWA010005234.1:0-13882 GCA_951230385.1 Staurois parvus
AAAAAAACTCAAAGAATTGTAATGAAAAAAACCCTTTAAAAAAACCCAGGAGGGCCCAAACCTGAAATAGAGTTTTTCCGGTTTGGGGGTGCGGTAGCCTTTTCTGATGCATTTCCGGGGGCGGTCCCCCCCCAGAAAATGAAACCCACAAAAGTTGATGCCCCAATTTTTAAAATATACAGTAGGTCCCTAAATTTTTTGGGACATTGACACAATTCTAACCTTTTTTTTTTCTATACACCCCCCAAAAAAGGGTTTAATTTTAAAGAAAACCCAAAATGTGTTTTAAACCCGGGAGGGTGGGTTTGCTTTTATTTGAGGGGATTTACATCCAAATCAGGTGTGAACGGTTTAGGAAAATTAAAAACGTTTGATATGTGCCCCCCCAATTGTTAAGGGGACCCCCAAAAAAATGGGAAAAATTGGGGTTCTCAGCTGTTCCATGGCCAGGTGTGTGTTTTTCCCTTTTTTATCCCATTACAATGAGCAGATAAAAGGGGGCAGAGTTCATTTCAAAATGTTCTATTTGCCCTTTTGGGAAACTGTTGCTGTAAAATCTCAAGATGAGATCCAAAAAGTGGGCCCCTTTTTGTTTAACCATATTTGGGTGAAAAAAAAAAAACAAAAACCCCTTAAAAGATAGCAAAAACCCTTAGGCGTGGCCCAAAAAACTGTTTGGAACCATTTTTTAAAAGAAGGAATGCACCGATGGGGTCTGCCCCCCCCCCACCAAATGCCCCCGGGAAAGGGCCAGTAAAAAAACTGTGGTGGATGGCTGAAGAATTCCTTTTCCCCGGGGAAGAAAAACACCCCTTAAAAACCGTTGGCCAGAAACAAGAACCCCTTCCGGGGTTTGTGTTAGTTTGTTCAAGTCAAAAAAAACAAGAGAAAACTTCCGGGGTGAAAAACCCGAGGGTTCACCCGTTTGGGAAAACCCTTGGGGAGGCCCCCAAAAAAAGGAAGGCAGATTTGAGTTTGCCAAAAAGACATGTAAAAAAAACCTTCACAGTTTGGGAAAAAAACATTTTATGGACCAAAATTTTAGACCCGGGCATCAAATTTTCCCAAAATGATGGGAAGAGGAAGAGTTGGGGAAAAAGGAAGTCATGATCCTAAGATTTCCACCTAAACAGTGAAAGGGGGGTGGTGGGGGAAATGTATGGGCGTGGGCAAGTATGGCTGCCCAAAGGAAATTTGGGTTTCTTGTATTTATTGATGATTTTGACCCGTTTTCAAAGCAGCCGGATGAAATTTTGATGTTTTCGGGCAAAAATTTTTAAAATTTTCTCATATTCCGCCCAAAAAAGTTCCCCAATCATTTGGGGCTTCACGTGCAGGAAAGGCAATGAACCAAAAACAGACCCCCCCCAAAGACACCAAAAAGGTTTTTTTTTGGGAAAGAAGTGGAAAGTTTTGCAATGGGCCCAAATCAAAAAACCTGACCTGGGAAAACCCATGGAGGGATTTCACTTGCTGAAAAAAAATGGGAAAGGGAAAAAGGCCCCCAAAAACAAGCAGGAACTTTAAAGGGCCCGTTGAGTAGAGGCCTGCAGAAACATTCCCAAAGGGTGAAACCCCCGGCTCCCCCCTGGTGTCTATGGTTCCCGATTCAAAGGGTGTAATTGACTGGGGAAAGGGGTTTTCAACCCAAATATTAAAAAAGTGGAAAAAAATTTGGGTTTTTGAAAAAATTTTCTTTATTACTTTTGGTCCTTTAAATGTGGAGGACATATGAAACTGTTGTAATTCCTTTCACCGTTCACCCCGATTTGGGTGTAAATACCCAAAAAATTTAAACTGGGCAAATTTTTAGTTAAAAAAAAAAAAAATTTTTGTTCGTTTCATTTCCAAAACCAAATTTTGGGGGTGTATAGAGCCAAAATGTTAGAATTGTGTCCAAGTCCCCCCAAAATTTTTGGACCTGATGTTTTGGGGAAGTGCTGCCCCTTTTTCAAAGACCCCCCTTCGGGGTACCGGTCCCTCCCCCTTTTACGAAATTCTTTCCAAAAATAATCCAGACTTGTTTAAAAGGCTGCTCGGGCCCCAGTTACCCCCCTTCACATTTTTAAAAACCCTTTTCATCAGTGCCCCCTTTAAAAAGTGCCCCCAGTCAGTGCCCCCCAGTGTTTGGCCTTTTCAGGGGGACATCAGTCCCCCATATCAGTGCTCCCCAAACCAGTGCCGCCAACATTGCTGCCTAAATCCATAATGAAAAAATGAGCGGGGAAAAACAAAAAAAAAGGATTCACGGCAAAAAGGTAAGAACCTTTCAAACCCTCTAATCAAAAAATAAAAAAAAACACATGCAGCGCTAAAGGTTTTAAAAAAATGTAAAATCCAAAAATATAAAGAATTAAAAGGGAAATCTTAGATACAAATGGAGAAAAAATAAAAGTGACCAACAATGAGCCCAAAAATCAATTATGTGACAAAAATAAATACACGCATGTTTTTGGGTATGGTGGAGAATAGATTGATAAATGTCCCAAGTTGGCGTTTAAAAGTGCATAGGAAAAAAAAAACGGTTATTCTCAAAACCCCCTTTTTAACCCAAGTGCGGGCCATCATTGCCCAAACGGCCCGGGGCCTATCATTGCCCATCATTGCAGCCTAAACAAGAGCATCGGGAAGGAAAAAAATTACCTGTTTCCCAAAATGTTTAAATAAAAACAAAAAATTTTTTTTTTCAAATTGTTTTGCTTTTTTTTTTTTTATTGCACAAAAAATAAAAACCCAGCGGGGAGAAAATACCCCCCAAAAGAAAGCTCTATTTGTTTTAAAAAAATTTGAAAATTTTTTAAATTATGTTTTAAAAATGTTGCATGCCCGCGCAATTGTCTTTAAAAAAGTGCGAAAAACCCCAAAAAAGCTGAAAATTGGCCTGGTAAGGAAGGGGGAAAAGTTTGGAAGGCGTGGTTAAGGACCCCACTGGCCCCTTTTTTGGGGGGGGAAACCAAAAATTTTGAAAAGGTTTACCCCTCCCATTCTACGAAATTTTCACCTAGGTGTTCAGAAGGGGAAGGGTTTTTCCCTCCCCCCCTCCCCCCCCTTTGTATTTTTCTGGACACAGAAAGGTTCAAAGAAGATTACAGGACCTTTTTCACAAAGTACAGAGATACTCGCAAAATGCTAAAGGGGCAGGGGGGATGTGAACCCCGGCCAAGCTTTTCACGCTGGGGGCCCACACAAAAGATGCCGGCACCGGAAAACCCACAGGGGGGGCCGGTAAAAAACGGGTTGCGGGGAGGCAACCAGGGAGTTTAGAGGGACGGGGAATGGCCCTTTTTTTTAAAAAGTCAGCACCCTACAGTTTTTGTAGTTTGCTGATTTTAAAATTTTTTTTTTATTTTCCCCGGGAAAACCCACTTTAATGTATGAAGAAATTTTTGTACTGAAACCAAATTAAACCCTTGAAACTTACCTCTAAGGGTTTTTTCCCCCTTCTGACTTACTTTTGGGTGGGGTCCTGCCAATCACATTGTTATCAGCTCCTTGAAAAACTATTACCCTCTTTCCAATAAAATCTATGAACAAGAAAAAGATATTTGGAACCCCCCCAATTCCTCTAATATCCACAATTCTCCCATGTGGAACCTCGAAGTGGTCTCCCGTAAAAGAAATCCCCCGTTTGGGGAAATCATTTTGAAAAAAGCCAACACTAAATCAAAATCACTACTCTTTTCAGTAGGGGGAAGACCCAAAGGGGGCCTAGCAATACCAAAAGTTTGAAATTTTTTTTAAAGCGCCCCCACTCAAAATTTTTTACCAGGGGGGGACTTAGTAGACACAAATTTAATTTCCAAACCCTGGTTTGCACTTTCTATCAGATACGATTTTTACAACACTCCCCACACTTGTTAATGGGGTTCAGATGCCCCCGGGGGGAAAAAGGGAAGATCTGCTTTTTTTAAAATTTTTTCCAAATCTTTTTGGCTCTTAACCCAAGACTTATAGAAAGAAATGGGAAAAAAAGAAAATAAAAATAGAGTGGTTGGGGGGGTGATTGTGGGCCTCCATACCTTCCTCTCTCGTCCTCTTTTACAGAAACTCATTCAAATTTTTTTTGCATAGAAACTTTCAAAGGGCTCCAGCTCAATTTTTTTCAGCTAGGAAGGGGGATTTCCCCTTATGACCCCCAAAAATTTTTTGCGGTGGTGTCCCGGGATTTGATAAAAGGTTTTGGAGATGCCAAAATTATTCAAAAAAGGGGAAAGATTTTGGGCCCCTTTTTGTAATGTTGGTATTCAATATTCCCCGGGGGTGCCCCCTTGGTTTTTCAAAAGAGGAGGAATTAATTTACAAACCCCCTCCCATTACAAGCATAAAAGCAAAAAGGGGGCTGCTTGACCCCCAAAAAATACCCCCACTTTTGGGGTTCTTTCAACTTTCCCCCCAACAAAATGGATTGAGCAGGTGTTTCTCCACCTTTAACATATGAAAAAATAACTTTCCAACATTGTAATTCCCCCCGGGGATGTATGTCGGGAGAACCCGGCTGGGTTCTCCTTGCCTCTCTCCTTTTCTTTCTTCAAAAGGCTTTTAAAATCTTGCTCTTTTAAACCCCCTAGAAGGAAGAAAAACCCACCATTTTTAAATTTAAATGAATGGTGACCCACACTGGGGACCCCATACTTTGGGGGAACCCGGAGCCCCAGCCTCATTGAACGGTTTGTCAGCCCATCTAAGTAAAAAGTTGTGTTTCCCAAAAAAATACAGTCAGAAAAATCACCCAACCCGGGTCAATCACAGTTTTTGTATAAATTATATTTTCTACATGGGAAATAAATTTTCCCACAGGGGTTTTTTAGAGTTTAAAAGAAAAACCAACCCGACCCAAAAAACATGACATGCATGCTGCTGGGTTTGTGTCATTTTAATCACTCATTTAGGGGGGGGTGTTTTAAAATAATAGCATGTGGATTTTTTAAATTTGTGAGGTCATTCATTCTTTGAAAAACCCCGGTTTGGGAAATTTTTTGCCCTTTTTTTAAGGAAGGTAAGGCAGCAAATGTTGTACATGCTGTTTTTTGTTTCATTTTCTTCGAAATTCTGAGGAAAAAGGGTCGTTCCCGGGCATTGTTAGAAAAAACAGGGGACCCCGGGCCCAAACCAAAAACCTTTAAAAACGCGGAAGAAAGCGAAAAACAACCATTGGAATGGAAAAAAAATAGCCCAAAAAGGGGCGGACTCACCAAAAACCGCTCCAGGAAGATGAAAAAAAGGGGGACGTTCCCGTGAGGACTGTTTCCCAAATTAAAAGCCCCCTTTTGTGAAGCCCAAAACCTGCCCTCTAGGCCCCCACCTCCCAAACCTCGCCATCTTCTCTGCCTTCAGCCCCTAACCCCTTTTCCACCCCCACCCCCCCCCACACCCACCACGCCCTTTTAGAAAGCCCAAACACCCCAAAACAAAAATTTACACCCTTTGCAAAAGGGCAAAACGCCCCAACCACAAAACCCCCTTCAATGTCCCCCCCCACAACCCCGCACCCCCCTTATCCCCCCTCCCCTCGACATAACCCGCAGGACTTCGTCCTCCTGATCCCCCTCCCCCCCCACTCCCCAACCCCCCTTCACCCTCACATCAAGCGTACTACCCCTCATCACCCCTCTGCCAAACGCCCCAACACTGCTCAGTGACCACCTCATTCCACCCCAGCCCTTACATTCCTCATACTGAAAAGCTCCCCCCACACACCGCACACTTTGACCTTAACTAACCCAACGAGAGTTCTCCAAGATCCTCTCTGATGCCCGCCTCACCACCTGCCCCCCGACCCTAATCCCCTCACAAAAAAACCCCCCCTCCTAAAACAACCATCCTCCTCCTCCATCCTATGCTCCATCCACCCAACATCTCTTCAATCTCTCCCCTCCTCAGGCACTTTTCCCTCCCTCTGAAACATGCACACATCACCCCCATACTTAAAAAGCCCTCCCTGGACCCCAATGACCCGAACAACCTCAACCCATCTCCTGCTCCCATTTACATCTAAACTCCTCGAGCTGCCTAGTCCCCCCCACCCCCCACACCACCCCCCATCAATCCCCCCCCCCCCCACCCCCTCTTACCTACTGAGCGTACATATCTTATCAGACTAGGAATGTCCACTGCCACCTTCCTTAAACTGAAATCTTTCTCAAAACCGAGTTTCTTGTCTTTCCCCTCCCAGCCCGGACACCACCCCCCATTGATGTTTCTCCGACACGTCCAACAACGCTACCGGATCTACCATCAAACCCGCCCACGCAGGCCAGAGTGACATGGTGGTCCATTCTGGAACTCCAACCTATCCATCCAGCCCCAAGTCCATCTTAAACAAACTCGTGTGCAGTCTCCACGCTCTGCAACATCGCCAAATCCGCACGTTCCTAACCCCAGAAAACCCACTAAACAGCTCATCCACTCCCGTCATCATATCACGGACTCACACTACGGGCAAAACTCCTCCTCACTGGCCTGCCATCGGCCGCTGGCTAATCCCCGCTTTAAGTCCAACCTGAATAAGGCTGCCATATGACTCATTCACCTTTCCAATCCGTCTCTGGTACTCCGCCACCTCCCCTCTGCCAATCCCCTCCACTGGGGCGGGTGGCGGGGCTGAGGACACGGCGGAAAATTAGGAGGTGGTAGAGGCGGGGAAACATGTTTGCCTGGACCAAGGACGTGCAAATGTTGGGGTGGCAAAAAGCGTCGAGTCCTGTCACAAGTTGCTGTTGCGGCTATGCCGGCACCGACGTTTTCACACCAGTGGGCCCGTAAAATGACATATACTGTTCCCCCTGACCGTAGTTCACAGTCTGCACCACACGTCGGCGCTGCCGAGCACTTTGGGCAGAGAACCGACATGCTTCAAAGACTGGCCCCCACCATCTCGTTCATACATGTGAAGTGCAGGGCTGGCACTGCCTGTTATGGCGAAGAAATGTCGCTTGGCCACTCCTCACACACGCGGCGCCGGCACAAGCCATAATTTTTCTCGGAAAGGTGTGCTGATTCCAACCAGATGGAAAGGTGAGGGTGAACTGCAGCACCAGCAACTTGGACAGGATAGACGTTCAGGCTTTTGCACCGTCGGGTGGCGTGGCTCGCAAACTGTTGTCTCTTGGAAACGGATTCCAAGAAAGACTGTTGACGGAATCCCGAGAAGGAGGAGTAGCAGAGAGAAGGAGCATTCTGAACGAGCGGAAGATGCCAACGAGCGCCACAAACTCTCCCCTCAGCAGAGGTGTTGGAGCCTTGACTGGCTGATAAGGGTGATTGACGACGTCGGGTGACGGAGCAAGTAACGGAGCGGGTGATGGAGGCGGGGGCTGGGGCAGGACAGAACCGCCGTATATTAATCACGGTTTTCCCAGGCCACCGAATGTGACGCTGCATATGCTGACGCAACGCTGTAGTCCAACATGGGTCCCCCTGGCCACGCTTGCATTTCTGGGCCACATAGTCGACAGACGGCTTACGTTTACTTCCTCGGGCGGCTTGACGAAAAATTGCCACACCACCGAGTAGGAAACTTTGCCCCCCGCTACTACCTCACTGGCTGACTGCTACTTCCTCCGTGCGCACCGGCACCACTACTGGCTTAGTGGTGGTAGGACTGCAGTGGAGCTGGTGCTCTACTCCGTGGACGTTTGGCTCCACTGACACTGATGCGTCCCTGCTGCCTCCTGGCAACCCACCAACTGTTTTCGCTCGCTGCCAAGCTGGCACCCTTTCTCCTGATGATGCGGAAGAAATTGCCTGATGACGACGAGGCAGCCAAGTGCGATCAACCTCCTCATCATCAAGTACGGTCCTCCGCCTCACTACTAGCCCCCTCGGCTGCGTGTGGGTCAGGAGACAGACCTGTCTCTAGACCGGCTACCGAGCCACTCTCCTCGCCAGTACTTGTTCGCCTGGCTGCTGAAAAGGCCGATGTCTCCCCCCGTTCCTGACCGCCCTCTGTTAGCTCTTTCCTCACTGTACAGTGGGGCTGAGCCCACAGCATGCGATACTTCCCGCTTGGTGAGGGAACAGCAAAGGACAGGGGCAGGTAGAGGACATGTGATTTCAGTGGGCTTGCTCCCGGGCCATGCCAACTAACGGTTGTGTCTGACATACCCACCGACCGTTGGCTGTAGGTGTCAGAGGTGACCTGGGAAGAGGAAGACGACCGAGCCAACCAATCAATGACGGCAGGGTTGTCGGTGGAGACACGACCGCTGGATGACACCGGGAGCACTGGCCTCTGGCTGCGAATAGTGCTGCCTCGACCCCTTCCTCTGCTGCCACGTCTGCTCGCTCCTAAAACATTGCCTCCTCTGCCACTCCTCTGCATGTTGTCTGACATACTCTTTAATTCAACGATTATGTGTCCCTGAGTAACATTCTGTGTCCCTGAGTAACAATTCTGTGTCTGTCCGAGTAGTAACAATTCTGTGGCCCTAAGTAACAGTTCTGTGGCCCTCAGTAACAATTCTGTGTCCCTGAGTAACAATTCTGTGGCCCTAAGTAACGGTTCTGTGGCCCTCAGTAACAATTCTGTGTCCCTGATTAACGTTTATGTGGCCCTAAGTAACGGTTCTGTGGCCCTCAGTAACAATTCTGTGTCCCTGATAACGTTTCTGTGGCCCCAAGTAACGGTTCTGTGGCCCTCAGTAACAATTCTGTGTCCCTGATTAACGTTTATGTGGCCCTAAGTAACGGTTCTGTGGCCCTCAGTAACAATTTCTGTGTCCCTGAGTAACAATTCTGTGTCTGTGCGAGTAACAATTCTGTGGCCCTAAGTAACAGTTCTGTGGCCCTCAGTAACAGTTCTGTGGCCCTGAGTAAACAATTCTGTGTCTGTGCGAGTAACAATTCTGTGGCCCTAAGTAACAGTTTCTGTGGCCCTCAGTAACAATTCTGTGTCTGTGCGAGTAACAATTCTGTGTCTGTGCGAGTAACAATTCTGTGGCCCTAAGTAACAGTTCTGTGGCCCTCAGTAACAGTTCTGTGTCCCTGAGTAACAATTCTGTGTCTGTGCGAGTAACAATTCTGTGGCCCTAAGTAACAGTTCTGTGCCCTCAGTAACAGTTGTGTCCCTGAGTAACAATTCTGTGTCTGTGCGAGTAACAATTCTGTGGCCCTAAGTAACAGTTCTGTGGCCCTCAGTAACAATTCTGTGTCCCTAATTAACGTTTCTGTGGCCCCAAGTAACGGTTCTGTGACCCTCAGTAACAATTCTGTGTCCCTGATTAACGTTTCTGTGGCCCCAAGTAACGGTTCTGTGGCCCTCAGTAACAATTCTGTGTCCCTGATTAACGTTTATGTGGCCCTAAGTAACGGTTCTGTGGCCCTCAGTAACAATTCTGTGTCCCTGAGTAACAATTCTGTGTCTGTGCGAGTAACAATTATAAAAATTCTGTGGCCCTAAGTAACAGTTTCTGTGGCCCTCAGTAACAGTTCTCTGTCCCTGAGTAACAATTCTGTGTCTGTGCGAGTAACAATTCTGTGGCCCTAAGTAACAGTTCTGTGGCCCTCAGTAACAGTTCTGTGTCTGTGCGAGTAACAATTCTGTGTCTGTGCGAGTAACAATTCTGTGGCCCTAAGTAACAGTTCTGTGGCCCTCAGTAACAGTTCTGTGGCCCTGAGTAACAATTCTGTGTCTGTGCGAGTAACAATTCTGTGGCCCTAAGTAACAGTTCTGTGGCCCTCAGTAACAATTCTGTGTCCCTGATTAACGTTTCTGTGGCCCCAAGTAACGGTTCTGTGGCCCTCAGTAACAATTCTGTGTCCCTGATTAACGTTTCTGTGGCCCCAAGTAACGGTTCTGTGGCCCTCAGTAACAATTCTGTGTCCCCTGATTAACGTTTATGTCCGCCCTAAGTAACGGTTCTGTGGCCCTCAGTAACAATTCTGTGTCCCTGAGTAACAATTCTGTGTCTGTGCGAGTAACAATTCTGTGGCCCTAAGCAACAGTTCTGTGGCCCTCAGTAACAGTTCTGTGTCCCTGAGTAACAATTCTGTGTCTGTGCGAGTAACAATTCTGTGGCCCTAAGTAACAGTTCTGTGGCCCTCAGTAACAGTTCTGTGGCCCTGAGTAACAATTCTGTGTCTGTGCGAGTAACAATTCTGTGGCCCTAAGTAACAGTTCTGTGGCCCTCAGTAACAATTCTGTGTCTGTGCGAGTAACAATTCTGTGTCTGTGCGAGTAACAATTCTGTGGCCCTAAGTAACAGTTCTGTGGCCCTCAGTAACAGTTCTGTGGCCCTGAGTAACAATTCTGTGTCTGTGCGAGTAACAATTCTGTGGCCCTAAGTAACAGTTCTGTGGCCCTCAGTAACAGTTTCTGTGTCTGTGTGAGTAACAATTCTGTGTCTGTGCGAGTAACAATTCTGTGGCCCTAAGTAACAGTTCTGTGGCCCTCAGTAACAGTTCTGTGTCTGTGCGAGTAACAATTCTGTGTCTGTGCGAGTAACAATTCTGTGGCCCTAAGTAACAGTTCTGTGTCCCTGAGTAACAATTCTGTGTCTGTGCGAGTAACAATTCTGTGGCCCTAAGTAACAGTTCTGTGGCCCTCAGTAACAATTCTGTGTCTGTGCGAGTAACAATTCTGTGGCCCTAAGTAACAGTTCTGTGGCCCTCAGTAACAATTCTGTGTCTGTGCGAGTAACAATTCTGTGTCTGTGCGAGTAACAATTCTGTGTCCCTGATTAACGTTTCTGTGGCCCCAAGTAACGGTTCTGTGGCCCTCAGTAACAATTCTGTGTCCCTGATTAACGTTTCTGTGGCCCCAAGTAACGGTTCTGTGGCCCTCAGTAACAATTCTGTGTCCCTGATTAATGTTCTTATGTGGCCCTAAGTAACGTTCTGTGGCCCTCAGTAACATTCTGTGTCCCTGAGTAACAATTCTGTGTGTCTGTGTGAGTAACAATTCTGTGGCCCTAAGTAACAGTTCTGTGGCCCCTCCGTAACAGTTCTGTGTCCCTGAGTAACAATTCTGTGTCTGTGCGAGTAACAATTCTGTGTCCCTAAGTAACAGTTTCTGTGGCCCTCAGTAACAGTTCTGTGTCTGTGCGAGTAACAATTCTGTGTCTGTGCGAGTAACAATTCTGTGGCCCTAAGTAACAGTTCTGTGGCCCTCAGTAACAGTTCTGTGGCCCTGAGTAACAATTCTGTGTCTGTGCGAGTAACAATTCTGTGGCCCTAAGTAACAGTTCTGTGGCCCTAAGTAACAGTTCTGTGGCCCTCAGTAACAGTTCTGTGGCCCTCAGTAACAATTCTGTGTCTGTTGCGAGTAACAATTCTGTGGCCCTCAGTAACAGTTCTTTGGCCCTGAGTAACAATTCTGTGTCTGTGCGAGTAACAATTCTGTGGCCCTCAGTAACAGTTCTGTGGCCCTCAGTAACAATTCTGTGTCTGTGCAAGTAACAATTCTGTGGCCCTAACTAAAGTTTCTGTGGCCCTAAGTAACAATTCTCTGGCACTCAGTAACAATTCTGTCTGTCCCTGAGTATGAATTCTGTGGCCCTAACTAGCGTTTCTTTGTCCCTAAGTAACGATTCTGTGGCCCTCATTAACAATTCTGTGTCCCTGAGTAATGGTTCTCTGTCCCTAAGTAACGTTTTCTCTGTCCCCAAGTATCGTTTCTGTGGCCCTAACTCTGTCCCTGTCCCTAATACAGAGCGGTCTGCCTCTGTTCAATGACTGCAGGCAAATGAAGAATTCCAAAATGGCCGCTATTTATAGCTCGACCATTACACAGTGCTGGCTGGCTGGCTGCTGATTGGCTGATGCGATCACATGTCGTTGAGGAATGCATTATGGGTCAGCGCGCCTTGTCTGCGTGCCTTCCCAGACATCCCCGCTCCGTCGCCGCACGTCAGCGCCATTTTCTGAAAAATTTCGATTCGCGCGTCCGAATTAGGCTATTTTTCGGATTCGGCGCGAATCGAAATTTTTCGATATTCGACTCGAATTCCACTTCGGATACTTCGATTCGCTCATCTCTACTTGTTGTGTGTCTTACTTATAACACAGGTCTGCGACTAAAAAGCTGTTTGATTATTTTCATCTAATTTCCATGTATTTTGGTGTGCTGAAAACAATTAAAAAAATATTGAAAACAAATAAAATATTGAAAAAACTCTTAGACGTTATGAATTTGCCACAAAATGCAAAACTGTCTTCAAATTTATAAAAAAAAAAATAATTTTTTTGGGTTTTTTTTTATATTATGGGTTTTTAACCAAATTTAAAGTCCAAATTACTATTAATTAATTCACATAAGGTGCAGATTAGATATAAAAATGGCCAAAAAAAAACCTTAAAGGGCTGTTGTACCGAATTATGTATAAAAAATATAGAACATGTGAATCTGATGGTCAGCAATAATATACATAAGCTAAGCAAGTTATAGGGAAACAAATTCTATTTCTCAGTTCCCTAGTTATCTTCTGGCCTTTTGTTGTTAATTTGCTCTTAACTAGAAAACCGCATTTGTTCACTTCCTGCGTTTCCTATGGGTAAATGCATCTATCTCCTATCTCCGCTCTTAACTAGGATATCGCATTGGACCTCCTCTGCTTTCTCTCTGGGTGAATGCAACCTATCTCCAAATCTCACGCTCTTAACTTGGAATAGACGCATTGGACTCCTGCTGCTTTCCTCTGGGTGGGAATGCATCTGATCTCTATCTCGCTCTTCTCTTCGTACTAGGGAAAACGCTATTGACTCCTGTTAGAAATTCAGTATCAAATGGTTGTATTTATATATTTGTGTATGTTGAACCCATTCCTCAACCTCCAGCTTGCACTCAGTGTTTTTTATGACTGGTAGCCTGTTTCCTCCCCAAGATTTTTTGGGGGAAACTCATCCCCAACTATTCATGTGGAGCCGTATCCTTGTCTAATTGGGGTGGAGTTGAGTATGCCTCTGTTGAGCCATCTTCCTATTAAATTTAGATCAGCTCACTTTGGGGGGAGATCAACTGATGGGGGGCACAGTCTTCTGATGGGGGTTTCTGCATTGAGCGAGTGTGCTGCGTTGATGGAGTGCGATGCAGTTAAACCACAGCAGTTGGAAACTAACGCAGGAGCAACTTCGCAGCAGGAAGACACAACAACAGCAAGAAACTCTATACTTGCACGCTGGGACAGACTGCAAGCAATCACCCTGGGAAACACATATCTTATACATGCTGTGATCCCACTCAATGTACCTTTATTATAAGACAACCTTCTTCTCGCTTATCATATTACTATCCTCTGTTCCCAAACTCATTTCTTTACCCCTCTGGCTCCACCCCAAAATTTGTACATCTCCCCCTCATTGTGCTATTCTTCTCTCTACTATGCTGTAATCCTCCTCCCCAAAATGCCTCTTCCACTCCTCCTTCTCATTTTCCTCTCCTCCATTCCCAAACATCCATTCCACTATATTCCTCCTGGCCCCACCCAAACTTGTTATATTTGTCCCACTGCTTCCTTCACCCCCCAATGGCACCCCCCCCCTCCTCCTTTACTCCACTCTCCCCCGACCCAAAAACCTCCACTTTGGGGTTTCTCACGTCTGCACTCCCCCTCCCATGCCCCCTTTCTACCCCTTTTTCCTCCTAACCGGGGAGAATCTCCCGAATCCCAGCCCCCCACCACCCCCCCTCACCGCGCAAAACCCTCCCCCCTCCCCGTTCCGCCGCAACCCCCGAACTTAGTATCGTCCCCTGTCCCTAAATCTCCCCCGTTTTCATGTGCATCCCCAAAAAGGCCGTCGGGGGCAACGCTTACCGCATCCACAACCTCTTTTTTTTCCCCCTCAACCTCCTAGCAATTACAGAAACCCGGATCCAGGCCCCTGACTCTACCCCCCCTGCTCACTTCCTACGGAGGTCTCACCTGGACCCCCTCACCCCGGCCTAACG
>CATNWA010005235.1:0-13137 GCA_951230385.1 Staurois parvus
TGATGGTGGGGATGGACTTGGAGCCCCCCGAGACCAGGTCGTGGCTACTGTTTACGTCCGTCAGTGGTAGTGGTATGCGCCAAGGGCTCCCACGGGAAAGAGTCTGCTATGAGGAGGTCAGAAGACCCCACTGCGAGGGATGGACGGATGGATGGATGAGCAAGGTCAGACGGGCTGGGTCGGTAACAGAGAGGACGGTAAGGTACAAGGCAGCGGGCAGAGAATGGTCGGGTCACACGCCAGGTCAGCAACAGCAGGTCAAATCCAATAGGGGGGCATCCAGGAGAGAGGTCAGGCAAAGCAAGGGTCAGGACAGAGAAATTAGCAAGGTCAGGTACAATCCTTAACTTACAGGGCACAGGTTCACAGATTCACAGGATGCAGGAAAGACCATAAGGCACTGAATGACAGCTCAGGGCCATTTAAATATCCCGCCCTGCGCTGCCATTGGTGCCCAGCGGGCGGCCGCGGCTTCTACTGCGCATGCGCGAACTCGAACGCCGTGGCCGGCCTGGACCTAGTGCCCGTGTCCCTGCACAGGGCGGCGCACTGCGCCGGGACCATCACGGCGGGGATCGAGGAGATCCCTGACACTTGCTTACTTTGATCAGTTTTAAGCTGTGCTTGAAGCTGTTGCCCTGTGAGCCACCTGTCACTCAACCTATTGATTCTCAGAAATAATACACCGCACTTAGCAGTGTTTTTCTGTGTTTTTCTGCGTTTTCGTTTTTTAGTGTTTTCTTTACAAAAAAAAGTCCAAAGCATGGGTTTGTGGTGTTTTACCACACTTTGCTGCGTTTTTCAGCGTTAGAGCATTTTTACAGCTAAAAAACTCCTCTAGAAACCGACTAGTCTTGATTTTTTTTTTTCCAGCCAAAAAACGTCCCAGCCAAAAAATGTTGATTAGAGTCTGTGTGTTCATGGACACATAGGATAACATGGTGGGGGTTTACTGGTTGTAGAAAAAAATGTCAAAAGCCAAAAACAGCAGCTGTAAAAACGTCAAGTGTGCATGAGGGCTAAACCAAAAATGAGAGGAGGAAATACACATCTTGCTAACAGATGAACAATGGACCAACACCTATCAGCTTGCTCATAGCAGTTCATTTAGTGTGAGAATTCAACAGAGGAATTACAAATTTCTCTCATTTTGGTATAGAATTCCTTTGAGATTGCATAATCTAAACCCACTTATTTCAATGACTAGCTGGTAATGTTCAAGGGACAATGGTTCTCTGAGCCACATTTTTTTGGTACTGCACACCACTGCAATCCTTTGAGAAAAAAATCAATTCACTGTTGTAGACCATATTCATGATAAGGAATCCATTATGCCCTTCAAACTAGACAGACTAATTCACTTCAGTAACAAGTGGCAGGCATGGAAAGACTTCCAATCCTCTGAAACCTATAAAGCCATCAAAGGACTGAGTTAAATTTAAAGGTACCCTTAACTAAGTTTGAAGGGAAACACAATGACTACATAGTTCCTAGTTTCCAGACATCTTGGTACCCATTTTCCTCTTTCATTCTCCATTACCTACCCTTTCCCTTCTCTTACCAGTTCTTATCCCTCCCTATCACTCTCTCTGGATCACCCCCCTCATATCACAATACCAGGTAATTATCTCTTATATCCGACATGCCAGATAACTAAAGAGGAGGGTTTTTTTTTTTATTCCCTCTTTCTCAGTATTTCCTTCCCTCCCTTTCCCTTTTTTCCCTTCTTACACACTTAAACTCAATTGGACAGTCTTTGAACAATTTTGTCTCTGTACCACTACAGGGTTTGCAGAATCAAGTGCATTGGAGCTCTCATCCCTGCATGTAATACATTTTTCTGCTTCTTGTCAAATGTTTAATTATTTCTTACATGCTTAACCAACCTTCATGTGATATCTCATATTGTCATCATAGCTTTTACCATTCATGTGTACATGTTCTGCCTTAATTGGACTTTCTGTGATGTTCTTTCACTTATATGCGCAGTATTATTTTGGTTGTTTCACTGTAAACATTTTTTTTTAAGTTAATAAAGAATATGTAGGAAACAAATACAAGACATCTAAAAATGATACTTTCTATGTCCTACACAATAAGAATCTATTTAACTATTATGGATTATTGTATTACTGCTGTTGGTTGATTTTCTTTGGTCTAAACTAAATTCGTAGACATGCAGTAATTATTATGTAAAAAGCAGGATGTTACAATACAGTATGTGTACAACTGTGAATATTTTTTACTGCTTTAATGTGTAAATTTTAATCTGCTGTCTCCTAGGACAGCTGGAGACACTGCTCTCTATGCTTGGCGGGTTTACAGATGCCACAAGTAGAGCTGATATTGTATCCTCTGTACTTGGTGAGAGAGAGGAGGTGTTAGCCCTTGAATGGTTTCCTTGCCCATGTGCTTCTGAGACTCAGCCACTGATTCTGCTTCGTTACTTTGTGTCAGGAATGGACTGGCCAGCAATGGTGGGACTCACCTGCCTTTTGATCTGCAGTACCAGGGCTGGCCAGCGGGTGCTCCCAGCAATCAGAGACTCAACTTTGCAGCCAGCTAACACCTGGAACTGATTATGCTGGGGTATTTAAGGGATGGCCAGACCCACAGACTCTGCCTTGGTGTGTGTTTGTCCTGGGCCCTGTATCTGTCCTGCATCCTGTTTCTGTTCCTGACCCTCTGTACTACGCTGCTTGCTACCTGTTCTGATCCCTGGCTTGTGACCCTGACCATCCCTCTGCTTGACCCTCTGTACTACGCTGCTTGCTACCTGCTGAACCTGGCCTGTGACCCCGACCATTCTCCGCTTGCTCCCCCTGTACCTACCTGCCCAATTGATATTGACCCGGCCTGCCTGACGACGCTTGCTTGTATGTACTGTTATCTGTGGGTGATTTGGTTTGGTTTGTTTGCACTGTATTATGTTTAGTATTGCACTGCGTTTATGTTTGTATTGTTAGTGTTAATAAATTATATTGTTTATCCCATATCTGAAGTCTGCGTTTCCCTGCGTCAGTCACACATCTCTGGTCATACCTGGGAGCCCTGACATTACACCAAGGCCAATCCTGACCAGAAGTGGCTGCACAGGGAAGCCATCTTGGTTTGTTGATGGGAAGGATGGATCTGGATGAGGTTGAGTATTTATCTCTGCTAGTGTTTGATGACAGGGAGTATGCTTATCAAACTCTGAAGGAGTATCCCCGGGATGAACTGCTAGAATGTATACGGCTCGCTCATGTTCTAGTAGATCAGGGCACAGAGTTCTCTGAGGTGCAGCCTTTGATTGAGGTTTGTGCAGAGTTGGTTTCATCTGGTTCCCCCGAATGCAGGGATGAATTTTTGCCACCATTTAGTGCAGACCAGGTAGAGTCCCTGGTGTGGTTATTAGAGGATGATGTGGGTTACTTTCTGGAGCGTTATTCCACATGTTCACCACAGACACTAAGAGTTTGTATAAACGCAGTGCAGTCATTGACCAGACAGGCTTTGTGTAAGCTCAGCTTTGTTCAACCCCTACTGCAGACATGGACAGACTTGTTGCACCCAGCCTCAGTCAGCTTACAAAAACCCAGTCCTGCTTCTAACTCTTCTCCTGTATTCCCAACAGCTCCTCCAGTTACAGCCCAGTATACTTGGCTATCTACCGCATGTCAGTACCCTGTTCCCACTCGCTGCACCTATCCTGCCTTTAACCCTGTAAAAAAGCCCTCTGTAGCAACAACTGCTCCCTCTCCTGTTCCATCCTCCAGTTCTTCTCTGTCTCCAGCTGCTCCATTCGTTTGCAGACCTGCGTTTACTTGCAGTGCTCCAGTAGTTAAAACCAGAAAAAAGCGAAAATTCTTTCCAACCAATACCATCCTGCCAGTATCCAAACTGGTGAACCTGCCTTCCGTGGTTCAGCCTGAAGCCTCTACTCAGCCTGAAGCCTCTACTCGGCCTGAAGCCTCTACTCGGCCTGAAGCCTCTACTCGGCCTGAAGCCTCTACTCTACTCGGCCTGAAGCCTCTACTCAGCCTCTACCGGACGCCGGCATTCAGCCTGATGCCTCTACCCAGCATGATGAACTGATCCAGCCTGATGATCCTATTAGGCCAGTTGACTCGATGCCCGCTGTTGATCCAGATGATCCGGTACCTGATCCGGTGCTCGCTGTCGTGCCAATTGACTCAGAGCCCGCTGTCGTACCTGGTGTGACTCGGTGCCCACTGCCTTGCCAGATGACGCGGTGCCCGCTGGCGAGCCAAATGACCTGATGCCTGGTGACCCAGTGCCCGCTGTCATACCTGGTGACCCGATGCCCGCTGTCGAGCCAGACGATCCAATGCCTGGTGACCCGGTGCCCACTGCCTTGCCAGATGACGCGGTGCCCGCTGGCAAGCCAAATGACCTGATGCCTGGTGACCCAGTGCCCGCTGTCGAGCCAGACAATCCGGTACCTGATGACCCGGTGCCCACTGTCGTGCCTGTTGATTCGGAGCCCACTGCCTTGCCAGATGACGCGGTGCCCGCTGTTGAGCCAAATGACCTGATGCCTGGTGACCCGATGCCCGCTGTCCAGTCAGACGATCCAATGTCTGACCCAGTGCCCGCGGTCATACCAGTTGACTCGGAGCCCACTGCCTTGCCAGATGACGCGGTGCCCGCTGTTGAGCCAAATGACCTGATGCCTGGTGACCCGATGCCCGCTGTCCCAGTCAGACGATTCAATGTCTGACCCAGTGCCCGCGGTCATACCAGTTGACTCGGAGCCCACTGCCTTGCCAGATGATGCGGTGCCCGCGGTCGAGCCAAATGACCTGATGCCGGGTGACCCGATGCCCGCTGTCCAGCCAGACGATCCAATGTCTGACCCAGTGCCAGCGGTCATGCCAGTTGACTCGGAGCCCACTGTCGTGCCAGATGACTCGGCGCCCGCCGCTCTGCCTGAGGGCCCGAGACCTGTCGCTCCACCTGGGGGTCTCCGCCTGCCGCTCCGCCTGAGGGCCCGAGACCTGTCGCTCCGCCTGGGGGCCCGAGACCTGTCGCTCCACTGGGGGGGGGTCCGGCGCCCGCCGCTCCGCCTGAGGGCCCGAGACCTGTCGCTCCACCTGGGGGTCCGGCGCCCGCCGCTCCGCCTGAGGGCCCGAGACCTGTCGCTCCACCTGGGGGTCCGGCGCCCGCCGCTCCGCCTGAGGGCCCGAGACCTGTCGCTCCACCTGGGGGGGTCCGGCGCCCGCCGCTCCGCCTGGGGGCCCGAGACCTGTCGCTCCGCCCTCCGGGGGCCCGAGACCTGTCGCTCCACCTGGGGGTCCGGCGCCCGCCTCCGCTCCGCCTGAGGGCCCGAGACCTGTCGCTCCGCCTGGGGCCCGAGACCTGTCGCTCCACCTGGGGATCCGGCGCCCGCCGCTCCGCCTGAGGGCCCGAGACCTGTCGCTCCACCTGGGGTCCGGCGCCCCCGCCGCTCCGCCTGAGGGCCCGAGACCTGTCGCTCCACCTGGGGGTCCGGCGCCCCGCCGCTCCGCCTGAGGGCCCGAGACCTGTCGCTCCACCTGGGGGTCCGGCGCCCGCCGCTCCGCCTGAGGGCCCGAGACCTGTCGCTCCGCCTGGGGGCCCGAGACCTGTCGCTCCGCCTGGGGGCCCGGCGCCCGCCGCTCCGCCTGGGGGCCCGAGACCTGTCGCTCCACCTGGGGGCCCGCGCCCGCCGCTCCGCCTGGGGGCCCGGGCTCCGCCCCGAGACCTGTCGCTCGCTCCACCTGGCTCCGCCTGGAGGGCCCGGCGCCCGCCGCACCCGCCTGAGGGCCCGACCTGTCGCCCGCCTGAGGGCCCGACCTGTCGCTCCACCCTGGGGGTCCGGCGCCCCGCCGCTCCGCCTGGGGCCCGAGACCTGTCGCTCCACCTGGGGGCCCGGCGCCCGCCGCTCCGCCTGGGGGCCCGAGCCTGTCGCCCCGCCTGGGGCCCCGGATGCCTGTCGCCCCGCCTGGGGCCCGATGCCTGTCGCCCCCGCCTGGGGGCCCGATGCCTGTCGCCCCGCCTGGGGGCCCGATGCCTGTCGCCCCCGCCTGGGGGCCCGATGCCTGTCGCCCCGCCTGGGGGCCCGATGCCTGTCGCCCCGCCTGGGGGCCCGATGCCTGCCGCCCCGCCTGGGGGCCCGATGCCTGTCGCCCGCCCCGCCTGGGGGCCCGATGCCTGTCGCCCCGCCTGGGGGCCCGATGCCTGTCGCCCCGCCTGGGGGCCCGATGCCTGTGCCGCCCCCCTGGGGGCCCGATGCCTGTCCCCCCTCCTGGGGGCCCGATGCCTGTCGCCCCTCCTGGGGGCCCGATGCCTGTCTGCCCCACCCGGGGGCCCGGTGCCTGCTGCTCCGCCTGGGGGGGGCCCGTGCCTGCTGCTCCGCCCGGGGGCCCGGTGCCTGCTGCTCCGCCCGGGGGCCCGGTGCCCTGTGCCTGCCCCCCCCGGTGACCCCGCCTGCCTGCTGCTCTGCCTGGTAATCCGATGTGCCTCTGCCCGGAGTCCAGCCCGATGTGCCTCTGCCCGGAGTCCTGCCCGATGTGCCTCTGCCCGGAGTCCTGCCCGATGTGCCTCTGCCCGGAGTCCAGCCCGATGTGCCTCTGCCCGGAGTCCAGCCCGATGTGCCTCTGCCCGGAGTCCAGCCCGATGTGCCTCTGCCCGATCCAGCCCGTGCCTCTGCCCGGAGTCCAGCCCGATGTGCCTCTGCCCGGAGTCCAGCCCGATGTGCCTCTGCCCGGAGTCCAGCCCGATGTGCCTCTGCCCGGAGTCCAGCCCGATGTGCCTCTGCCCGATGTGCCTCTGCCCGGTGTGCCTCTGCCCGGAGTCCAGCCCCAGCCCGTGTGCCTCTGCCCGATGTGCTTCTGCCCGGAGTCCAGCCCAATGTGCCTCTGCCCGGTGTCCAGCCCGATGTGCCTCTGCCTGGTGTACCGCTGCCCGGAGTCCTGCCAGGTGTGCCAGTCTTTGATATCCCGCCAGTTACCAGACCCGGGCGGTGGAACATTTTTCCCAGCTAGGACTGTTTGGAGCGTCCTGAGGCCGCTCCTTGAGGGGGGGGTACTGTCAGGAATGGACTGGCCAGCAATGGTGGGACTCACCTGCCTTTTGATCTGCAGTACCAGGGCTGGCCAGCGGGTGCTCCCAGCAATCAGAGACTCAACTTTGCAGCCAGCTAACACCTGGAACTGATTATGCTGGGGTATTTAAGGGATGGCCAGACCCACAGACTCTGCCTTGGTGTGTGTTTGTCCTGGGCCCTGTATCTGTCCTGCATCCTGTTTCTGTTCCTTTGCTGACCCTCTGTACTACGCTGCTTGCTACCTGTTCTGATCCCTGGCTTGTGACCCTGACCATGTTTCTGATCCCTCTGCCTGACCCTCTGTACTGTACTACGCTGCTTGCTACCTGCTGAACCTGGCCTGTGACCCCCGACCATTCTCCGCTTGCTCCCCCTGTACCTACCTGCCCAATTGATATTGACCCGGCCTGCCTGACGACGCTTGCTTGTATGTACTGTTATCTGTGGGTGGTTGGTTTGGTTTGTTTGCACTGTATTATGTTTAGTATTGCACTGCGTTTATGTTTGTATTGTTAGTGTTAATAAATTATATTGTTTATCCCATATCTGAAGTCTGCGTTTCCCTGCGTCAGTCACACATCTCTGGTCATACCTGGGAGCCCTAGCACACAGCAGTGGCTCATCACATCTTCAATTCTTCTGCTATGACAACGTAATCTTCGTCTTCCCACCTCCTCACTCTGTGTGATCATAGCATGAGGGAAGGCTCTGGAAAGCTGGGTTATATGAGGAATAGGGATGAGATGAGATTAACTGCTTGCTACCCTCCCTCCTAGATTGTAAACTCGAAAGAGCAGGGCCCTCGAACCCCTCGTGTATTGTATTGTTACTGTCTTGTCTCATGTTCTGTCCCCCTTGCTACTGTACGCGCTGAGCAAACCCTTTGGCGCTTTATAAATACTGTATAATAATAATAATATATATACTATATTGCCAAAAGTATTGGGACACCCCCCTCCAAATCATTGGATTCAGATGTTCCAATCACCTCCATGGCCACAGGTGTATAAAATTAAGAACCTAGGCATGCAGACTGATTGCTTCAACAAACATTTGTGAAAGAAGCGTGGTACTTTGATATAATTCCACCTGTGCAATAAGTCCATTTGTGAAATTTCCTTGCTACTAAATATTCCACGGTCAACTGTTAGTTATTATAACAAAGTGGAAGCAACTGGGAACAACAGCAAGTCAGCAAGTCAGCCATGAACTGGTAGGCCATGTAAAATGACAGAGCGGGGTCAGAGCATGCTGAAGTGCATAGTTCCCAACTGTCTGACGAGTAAATAGCTAAAGACCTCCAAACTTCATGTGGCCTTCAAATTAGCACAACAACAGTGCGTAGAGAGCTTCATGGAATGAGTTTCCATGGCTGAGGAGCTGCATCCAAGCCTTACATCACCAAGTGCAATGCAAAGTGTCAGATGCACTGGTGGAAAGCACGCCACCACTGGACTCTAGAACAGTGGAGAATTGTTCTCTGGAGTGATGAATCATGCTTCTCTGTCTCACAATCTGATGGACATGTCTGGGTTTTTCCAGGAGAAATTGTGACATGTCTGCCATCTATTAACTCATATTTTATATTTTACCAAAAATTAGGTATTTTTTTTTCCTGACAATTTGTTTTTGATAAAATTTGCAATTTGTTTAATAAAAAAATGCAAGATCCTCCATTTTATTCTCCAGGACCTCTGCTATCAGATATATATAGTGTTTGGGGGTTCCAAATATTTTTTTAGCAAACAAATGCAGATTTGAACACATATGTTAAGAATTAAAACAAATTGCCCCAATAGACAAGGTTTTTTGACTGCACACAAGTTTGTTGCCCAAACAAATACTTGATCTGCTAAACTTGGATGTTGTCTATAATAGTGGTATTGCTACCACTATTATAATTGACAGCTTCCTTAACAATGTTTGTTAAGGATGCAGGCCAAGTCCTTAACAACCAGTGACATCACAGATCCATTCACTGACATGGTCTGGAATCCCCAGCCATGTAAACAAAGAAGCAAGGAATCAATTTAAAAAAAAAATTAAAACAATATTTACTTTTTGTTGTGAATGAGTAGGGGTACTATGTACTCCTTACTCATTCACATAGATGGCTGGTATCTGGGGCCCCATATTGTTAAAGGTGGCTTCCAGCTTCCAATACGCCCCTCTGCCTGCATGTCTCCACAACTACTTGGCCAGAGTTGTGAGGAAGAGACTCTAGTCATCATCAAGGTGGTGTTAAGGTGCTTTGCCATGTCACAGGTCCCCAACTCGCAAGGTACCTCACATTTTGAGGGCAGGTGTCCTCGTATGGTTCAGGAGAGGGTGGGGGTAACACTTTCCTGGCCTGCCAGGCTGCATGTTTTGAAAAGGGCTCTTGGTTTTTGTGTGGGATTCCCCCTTAAAATCCATACTAAAACCAAAAGGTCTGGTACAAATTTGAGGGGAACCCCATGCCTTTGTGTGGGGTCCCCTATTAACATCTATATCAGACCCACATCTAAAACAAGGGTCTGATATCGATAAATGGAAATCCCAACCCTTTTATTTACAAACAGAATGAAGCAACTTGGAGCTGTCATTTCTCCAACATTTATGCACACTTTTTTTCTTTGTAAATGTTAGTTTTGCTGTAGCAGGTTGCATACATTGCACAGATGAGCCACTTCACAGGCAGGGTTACCACACCCCCCAAGCAGGTCAATTAAACAATTAAAGTAAATTAGCATTTTTATTGTTTCATTTTAAGCATTCAAATCACTGCTTCCCACCAAATGGAATTTGTTTTCATACATGTTCCCCAGGGCAGTGCCCAGCCACCAATACCTACTCTAGTCTATTAGCCTAGAAAATTGTCATTACTGTTTTTTTAACATTTGGCTTCTATTCATTTCCACGGGGGAAATGTGTGGGGCTGCTACATTAGGTGGGATTCTCATTTCAATCCTTCGTGGTCCTTGTTGGCCTTTTCCTGTAAGTTTTTCTCCAGGGAAAAGAGATGAAGGGGGGGGGGCAGCTGTAGAAATTAAGCTTACAATCATAGACTGTCCGTTCCCCCCTCCTAGAATAAAGCCTTGAAACTGAAAGTAGCATTCGCCAACACCCAAACGAGCAACCCACCCAACTATACCATACCAGTTTTTTGTTTTTTTTTTTGCAGAAGTGGAAGAAAAAAGTCCCTAACCCCCCCCCCCCCCCCAATATGCCCAGTACCTGCCACTTCAACCACTTTCATATCAGCTAGTAAAACAGCCTTCTTTCTCTATCACATAACCTGGGCACATCACACATAAATATTTTCCCACCCACCATGATTATATCACCCCATAACACAAAATGCCCGAAAAGAACCTATAATTAAGTTTAATTATTATTGATATTATTATTCTTATAAAATATTTTAAATTAATAAAAGAGACATAATATTTTTTAATGTATAATACAAACAAATCTATACATAAAATATAAATAAATAAGAATGATAAGAATTAATATATTACTTATTTAAAGGGTTTTTTTTTTACGTTTTGCATTATGGGGTGATAATGCTTTGCCAGTGTCCATAATCTCCTACCTGTAATTCACTTTGTCACCCATGTGACACATTTCCCAGGAATATTGTTGTCACCATTTAAAGTGTACATTCCATGGAAAATAAAAGGTCAGCTCTATTGAAAGCCCCCAACTTCCTCAAAGTCAAGTTGCCTGCAAAGACAGTTTAAAAATAAAACTGTTGCTAAAATTTTTAAAAAAATATTTACCTCGGCCCTATTTTCAAACACTTCTGGGAGGCATGGATGGCCTCACTTTACCTTACCCCTGCCTCTCAGGATAGTTGGATAATGTAAATCATGCAGAAATTGGCTCCTACAATGTATTTACATGGATTCTTGAGGGAGTGTGAGCACCAAGCTATCCTAGGAGACAGGGGGAGACATGGTGATGCCACCTTTTTTTTAACAACAGCTTTATTTGACTTTGGAGGGTAGAGGGCTTTAAAAAAAAGTGGATATTTTATATTTTCTGATTGATTTTTGAAAGGCCATTGAAAAAAACAGCTGCATCCAGCAACAGTTATGAAATATGTCCTGTGAAAAACACATGCAGCCTGTTATAAATTATTCTCATGTGGACAGGGACAGGATGTAAAGCAGCTCTAGGACATCCTTGGGTCTCACAACTTTTTGTCCCCATCATTTGATCATGTGCGCTCATCAATCTGAACTCCCGAATTTCTTACTCACCTTGACACCCCCCAATCCCTTCCCTTTTTCCCCATCACTACTTACCTCCCTCATTTTCTTGTCCTTCCTCATTTCCATTTTTTTTTTTAAACTCTACCCTGCTTTCACTCCCTCTCTTTTTTTTTCTTTCCCCCTCCCTGTCCTGTCTTCCCCCCATTTCTCCCTTACCATTTTTTTTCCACATCCACCCAAAACTAATCATTGCTGCACAGCTATTATCTTAACCCCTACTCCACCCCTTTTTAAAATATCCTCCCTCTACTAAAATAACTTACAAGTCTATACTAAATAACTTATACCACTGTAATAAATAACTTATACAACATACACAGTTTCCTGGTGCCCCATATTTCTACTACAGTAGAGAACATCTCTTTATTCTTAACTGTATTTAACTATCTCTCTTACATGTTCCTATTTCTCTGGAAAACCTTGATATACATCACAGAGCTGTCACAACCAAGGTCACATATTTTACCAATGTATCCTGAGACATTTACATCCTGTTTTTTCTTCCACATTAGTTCCTAACTTCCTACTGTTTGCATCTTATTGTAAATGATATTTTACATATTCATCCTGTATTTACTTACTGTGTAATTGTACTGCTTATAACCACTGTTGTTATTATTATTATTATTATTATTATACAGGATTTATATAGCTCCAACAGTTTTGCTCAGCACTTTACAATATTATAAGCTTAATACAGTACTAAAGTGGTTCTAAAGGCAGAAGTTTTTTTGTTTTTTTTAACCCTATTGCCCTTTTTGCATTAAGGTACAAAAACTTTTCTGCATGCATCTTACCCCCCCAGCCCCCGTATACTTACCTGAACCGTATCTTGATCTATAGCTGTGCCACAAGAGTTGGGACTCACTCCATTCTCTCTTTTCTCCTCATGGGTCCTGTTGCTGTAAATACACAGCAGTGCACAGTGGAGCAGGGAGGCTAACAGCGCTTTGTGTGCCAATGAAAACATAGAGCACTGCTTGGATCAAGCCCACACCAGTGCCTCCATAGCCTGTGGGTTATTATGGGGACAATTGGCAGGGGGGGAGGGGCCAGGAGCATTAGTAGAGGATCGGGGCTGCTCTTTGCAAAAAACCATTGCACAGAACAGGTAAGTAAGGTAAGTAATAAACTGTTTGTTAAAAAAAACCCTTTTTAGGTTTACAATTAACTCTCATAACTTTTTTATGGGCTCCTCAGCATGGTTTTTATACCATAATGTGCTTAGTATGTACCACAGGCAGACTTACCTATGTCAAATGCAGGCCCCCAGTTCTGCTCTGTCCACCACTCCATCAGTTCTGAGCCATAGCACAAGCACGCAGTGTGTATGGCCGTTAATGTGCTCTAAAGTGCGCATCACCGTTGCTCAGATAGATTATAATTGTTGACAGTGCCGGGAAAGGCTATTTATAACATATTCCTGTTCAGCAAGTTTTTTAAAATTAGACTTAAGTGCCATTGTTCAAGTTGTTTCCTTCTTGAAAACACACAATAAAAATGGTTGAAATAGAAAACGAGTAAAAACCCGTACTTTAACCCGACACCAGATTCCTGCGCAAGATATACAGAAATTTTTCTCTCCTTCATGACATTTCGCCTTACATTTATCTACTTTAAACAGATCTGCCTTTGTTCACACTGCCCTACGACTAATTTCTCTCCCTATGTACATCATCAACCAGCACTCACCAAACTTTCCCTATTCATAGATTAAAGCATATGTCAATATGGCAGCTATAACTTCACCATTTTCTAGTGAGGGGCTGTTTTGCTTTTCCTTGCTTTTTTAAAAACCAGCTATTGACC